>VZTL01025504.1:0-11348 GCA_013400535.1 Scopus umbretta | reverse complement strand
AAAAAAAAAAAGGCAAAACCAAAACCATACTTTCTTGTTGAGGTTGCTGGCATCCTCAGATTAAACTAGTCATGACATGGTGTTAACAAACCTTACTGAAACAGCTAGAGGGAAGCTATCAGTATTTATTGGCCAACAATCTCATCTTCTTAATGTGTTAGTAAGAAAAAAAAATATTGGCTGCAATCTCATAGCATTTAGAAGTAAATTAAATAAGTGATGAACTGTAGTTTTGGATGCGCATCTGAACGTACTAGAACTGTAGCCTGAAAGGTATTTTATTTACTGGTTGTACTTGTATTATGATTAATTTTCTGCTAAAGTTTTAGCTCAAAGGCTCTCAACTGAAGGATATCTCAGACAAAGAAGATCTCTGATGTGTTTAGAACAAAATCTGTAAGCCAATAAAAGGCATCCAGAAGATTTTATGCATCCACCTCATTTTATCTCAGATTGCAATATTAGAGATTAATTTATTTATTCAGATAAATGCTTACATTTCTTGAAAAATTAAACCTCTGCTTATTGGCTTTGTGAAGGGAATTTCAAGAGTGCACTGTGAACTCACAGTGTCCGAAACCAAAGGGATGGCTGTGATGCCTACTTTGTAGCACAAAGAAGGTGTAGAGAAACATACTTTTCTTAGGTTCATCTGTTTCCTATAATTTCAAAGAGATGCTGCTGGTTAAGGTATACAATCTAGAAAGTATTACATTTTGTTTAATTACTCAAGAAAATACTTCCTGAATTGTGGAGCTAAACTTCAGTGATGTTGTGCCCTTGGTGTCACCTGGAGTACTGCAGGAGGAGAAAGTATTATTTTCAGCTCACTATTTTGGACACTTTTAACTGCATCTGAGATGGACTGATGTAGTAGAGGCCACATGAGATCAAAACTGAGACTGAATAGCTTGGAAACTGTTGAGAGAGTTTCCCACTGGAAACTCTACTACGACTCTGAAGTAGTTGGTTGATACATTTGGAAATGTACTGAAGTATTAGCTCCAGAGGGGCCAAAATACAGTGTGTATATTTCTCAAAGGATTTATGTTTTTTTTTTCAGTAAGTTCGTGACATACAGAACAGCATAGTGATCTGCCAGCAGGTGCTCGGGGGCTGTTGTCAGGCCCCCCACCTCAAGCTGTCTCTCACCCAGGCTGAACCAGCCTCTGTCCCCTCAGCCTCTCCTCACGTTTTCCATCCAAAGGAATTGCCTTTTTATTTTGTCCAGAGCCAGTTGAAGGATAAATCAAGTTCCTTTAAACTAAGGCCCCAGTTAAAGGTTCTGGTTAATATAACACATTGGACTATATAATAGGAAATACAGCTTGTATAGGTATATTAGTACAACATAATTCAGTACTATGCGTTGCATTAAAGCTTCCTTAGGTTTTAAATTGGTTGTTTTAAGCCCTCTGACAGCCATATGGCAATGCAGGCTTGCCAACAGCTCATAACTGTATAATATAGGATTTGCATTTGATTGCATTGTCTTCACTGTTACAGGGATAATTTTTGAGTTTCCTTACCTGAGACACCATCTCTGTGATTCCAAGGCCAATGAGGTGTTCAGTATGGTTAGCATGGGCCACAAATCACAGTGGGAAATCTGCAGGGCTTAGTTTCTGCTACAAGGTCTCTGCTCTGAATGTCCATGGCTTTTGCAGAATCAGCAAGGCTGAAACATATCAGATATTTCTGAAAAATTTCTAACAGTAAGATAGCTAAGTAGAATCTCTAGGAAGATTATGGTATTGAATGTGAGCATAAAACCCATAGTTAGCACCTCTGCCAGGCAATGGGGGGAGTAGGGGTGGGGTAACCTTGGCAAACAGCCAAATGCCCACCTAGCTGCTCACTTACTCCTCTTCTTTTTCAGGACAAGAGGAGAAAATACAATGAGAAAGCTCGTGCTTTTGAGTTTAAGTTACTGTTCAAGTTACTGTTGTGAGCAAAACAGATTGGACTTGGAGAAAATTAGTTTATTTCCAATTAAAATAGATTTAGGTAGTGATAAACAGAGAGAAATAGTAAAGCAACACCTTTCCCCCCCACTTTCCCAGCTCAGCTTCACTCGTTCACTCCCCACTCCTGCCCCTCCCCACCACAAATGCTGGAGGAGTGTATGGGGCAGGATGTATTCAGTACACAAAGGTTTCTCTCTGCTGCTCCCTCTCTCTTACACTTTCCCCCTGCTCCAGTGTGGTCTCTCTATGGGCTGCCATTCCTCCAGGAATATCCAACTGCTTCTTTGTGAGGTTCTTCACATGGCAGCCTCTGGCTTCTCCTCACAGAGGCCACCCCTGCAGCCCTCTGCTGCGAGCATCTGAGCATGGACACTCGGTACACTGATACAGATGTCGAATGATCCAATTAACTAATTCTCATTTGGCATGTGCTGTTTTGTCCCTTATACACAAATGTTGGATGAAAATCATGATAAATTTTAAAAAATCAGGAAAAGATTTAACTCTAATTTAAATGAGTAAAATTTTCTGAGGCGTATCAATTTTGGATCCCATGGTCTTCATGAAAGCCATTCTGTTAACATTACTAAACTCCGTATCAGCCTATTAAAAAAAAAGTAATTTAATTAAACAAATTAAATAGCAAGTTGAAACCAGTGTCGTGTCATGTACTAACATTTGGAATCACTTTCATTATCTGTTTTTCACAGATAAAAGAAGACATTTACTAAGGAAGGTACAAGGGAAATGCTAGCAGCAGGCCTCATTAAGTAAAAGGGAGGCAAATAGAAACCCCTATCTGAATGAAAATATATCCTCTGACAGTTAAGTTCCAAGGGAATATAGCAATACCACATACAGATAAAGTAATGAATAAATATGTCTTATCTGAGTGTTTCTCTTCATATCTCCACTTGTTTGTTAATTCCCATAGGTCTGTTTTTATAGCATAGCCATGATAATGTGCTCTCACAGAAGGAAGGTAATATTGTGTTTCTAGCTCTCTTTGGAACAAAACTGGTTTTTTTTGTGTGTGTGTGCATTTAGAGGCAAAGCAGAATTTAATAGTGTTTATTCTGTCATTAAGCTGAATAGAAAAATGCTCATCTACTGGTCCAAGATAATTCAAAAAAGAATATGCCAATATCTGGGGAGATTTTGTACATGTTGCATTTTCAGGGCCAGAGAAGAGAAAAGATTGGATGTTTTCCTGCCATAATGGCATAAATAGTTTTCTGTTGCACTGCTGAAAGTCCAAAGAGACACCACTGACTCTGACAGAGTTACTCCAAATTAACAGCAGTGTGACTCAAAGTAGAAGCTGATTCTTTGGATTTAAATTAGAAGAAAATAAGATTATTCCAGCCTTCCTGATTCTGGGAGCTCACAGATTTTTATATAATATTGTTACTTTCAGAAAGCATGCAGCATAATTAACAATCAGCTGGAAAAACAGAGAACTTGAGTATAAATTTGTTAATCAGTACTGCAGTTGTTTCATCAGTGATACCCCTTCTGCTCTTATATAAACCTTTTAGCATTGTAACTCCACTAAAAACAATGCTTCTGCCATAGGGATTCTCACTATGAAATGAACAAATCAGTGATTCGAGAGGAGCTGATGCCATAACTGCTGTAAAATTAGATCTGGCTGCAGGCAGGGGTCTCTGAAGGTGCCAGGGTTTCAGGGCACTACAGGTGCAGTGCAGCTGTGTGCATGACCACAGCCACCATCATACGTATGAGTCAAGTCTCACTGTGCCCTTGACGTAAAGACTCCCTGAACTTAAGAGGTAGATCCAACTCACCCAGCAGTTAACCTATCAACTCTAGGACTTAAAATGGCAATGGGCTCTAGGTATTTGCTGTTCTATAAAGTTGACTTTTTGATGTACTGTCCTTTTTTTTTCATCATTTTTCAGCCTTGATTTAGATATTCACTGACCTGCTACAAAGGAATGCAAGTCTACTTTCTGTAATGCATATTTTTTGTATGTTAAATGCAGTAATAAACAGATGCATCATAGTACGTGTATTCAGTTCTTCATTGTTCATTTATACCGAAATCAAGAACAGTTTAAATCAATTTCACTCAAATGTGTCATTCTAGGAAATTTCTTTTTAATGAGTATGATACAACTAATATGCAGATGAAATAGGTATATTTTCTATAAGAAAGTGCAGTTAGATGTGTCTTTTTATAAACAGTGGGTATATTGGTAATATAATATGTTATCACAATATATTCATCACACTTTTTAAATTTTTTTTTATTGGCAAAGACAGAAAAAGGACCTGTAGATCTTGCTCTTTAGTTTTACTTTCCTGAGACTGGACAATATCATATACAAACTCTGAGACACATTGTGAGGACTGGGTTTGCAAAAGATCAGGTAAATTCATTTTCATGTAATAAAGACAAAAAAAGCAAGTAGGACTGAATCCAGATCACCTTGCCAATCAAAGAATTCTCAAGTTCAGCTGCAATTAGGATTTAATACAGTGCTTATTGTAAATGATAATTACAATGAATCCATTATATGTTGTGCAGGATGTTTTGTGACTTTCTAAAGGGCTTTTTCTGTAGCTCAGCATTAATTAAGCATTAGTCACGGACACTTAGTTAGATACATGACTGTCAACTTACCAAGTTTTAGACAACAGACAGTAGGTTTTACAGTGTATTAAAACCACGCAATGACAGTCACAGTAACAAAAGCCACAAAGATAAAATTAACAAAAATGTAGAGGATTCTTTCTGTAAAGCACATTTCATTTTGTACCAACTTTGTTTCAAGAATCAGTGTCTATTCTGCAATTCAGTACTCTTACTTTCAATTACATTATATTCTTCCCATGCTAACCAAGTGCCGTTTGCTGAAATGTAAAAATGAGTAACCCAGCTTGTGGCGAGCTATTTTGTTAGGAAGGCCAAATGAACACTGACATGTGTAAGACCTGATTCTGTAATTGTTAATCATACAACAGTCATGTGAAATCAAGCAGAGAAATGTCTGAAAGGTCTAAAAATTATTCCCCAGTATCACTCTGAAAGGAATTTTTAAGGTAAGCACACTAGGTTTAGTAACCGTTTTACCTGTCACCCTATGTAACACTGTCTTAGAAAGAAGTACAATAATTTTTTCTCTTTAGCTATTTAAATTTGAAAAAATATCAGCAAAAATAATTCTGTCATCATCAGTGAGTACAGAACAGGTCCATACTTCAGCTGGTGCCTCTATTATTTATGTACCTAAGATCTATAAATAGGTATCGGTCACAGGATTTTGACTTATCATTGTATGATACCCTTATTTACAGTATGATGAGTGTTGTTTGGCAGGAAGTTAAGAATACAGCACAGTCATTTGCTTGCCTGGCTCCAAGGCAACTACATAGAATTATTATACAAACACAAATGAAGAGAGGCTTTTAGAAACCTTGGCTTTCTTCTGGAGACATGGAAGTTGAGATGATTGTTCAAAATGATTGCTACTTTAAAAAAAAAAGTTTTCTTTGACCTGTTGGATCTTGGCATATGGCATTAAAGTGACCCGTGGAGAAAGAGTGAACAAAATGGCAGTTAAGCATGAAGAAGAGGAAATTGAATAAAGGTGATCTGATAATAGCCTTCAGGGGCATGAAAAGCTATTGACTAGTCTTCTAAAATATCTAAGGAAAGGAAATTCAGCTGAGGTGTAGAAATAATTATCTGATGCTACAGACTAAAGCACCACTACAGTTCATATGAGGAGACTGTAGTATCTCCCACACTGAGGGTCTTTAAGAAGCAGCTTAAAAATGCTTCTCAATAATTTTATACTTGGCTGATTCTGCCTTGGGCAGAATGATAGATTTGATGGGTCTTGCAGTGATTTGGTGGTAAGAAAGTCTTCAGTTTAACCTGTCTAGAATTTTTTATTTTTGGACCTCTATCTTTCTGATCCGTGAGCAATGTAACAATGTCTTAAAACACAAGTCCTTACAGGCTTTCTTCGTGTAAATTCTGTTGTTAACAGATTGCTGTTAGCATCATGAATCAAAATTGTAAAAGTCAATAATGTTTCTCCAGCTGGGAGTTTGGTTAAGAAATTGCACAAACAAGTATGTGAGAATGAAAGGGAGTAATCAGTGCTGTGATTCTATAGGCCAGTTGGATTGACACATAGATCACTGCATGCAAAAGATATTTGTTTTATATCCACTTTAATTTGATTTGATACCCTGGAGAAAAGAAGCTCAAGTATACAAATGGATTAACAAATACATTCTTTCACTTTAATCCTTTGATGTAATGACCAAAATGTCTGATTAAGAACCATTGATTGGCTGCCAGCTGTGATAAAACACTGCAAATGCAGCCATGGAAGGTAATAACACTAAAACTGCTTCATGACAGTTCTGATGTATTGAATTAAAGATATGAATTCAGCAATGAATCCTCATGTGGAGCATACAAAGTACAAATCCCAGTTAAGATGACTGGATTTTAAGTCAACGTTCTAAGACAACACAAAAGACAAAAATAATAATAAGAAAAAAAGATGTCATACCTGCCTGTGAGTCTGTGGAATTGTCCTGGTTTTCACTCTTTGGAAACAACTGCATAGCTGCATGTCTTCTTCTGAGTATTGTTGTAGTATGTTTTTGTGGTTTGCGTTTTTCATTCCAATTAAGAAAACCAGAGCAACAGCAGTTACACCTCTGAAATGAGAATGTGTGGAAACGTTTCCTTGGAGCACCTATTTCCTGTAGGTTCTTTATCTTGCTACTCAGGTCTATTGGACTGAAAAGAACCCTTCAACATTTATACCTTTTCTAAACAACACAGATTTATTGTGGAAAAATAAAATGAAAAGCAGGTATTAGTTTTTTGGGTTTTTTACTCCTAAAGCACAACAGTCACAAAGGGGGACAAGTACATTAAAATTGTGTTCAGAATAGAAGCAGCCATGAGGAATTTTTATATCGTTGTCCTGGAATGGAGTAGTAATCATGGAGAATTAAGGTAAAACATAGTATAGTGTGCTGGCAACTATCATGGTGAGAAAATACTACAGAAATGCACAAAGGCTTCCACAAGTACAATGTGTTTATTTAAAAATTAACTGATTACCACTACATTTTCCAAAGGTGGGTGGGTGGGGTTTTTTTGGTTCCCAAACCCTGTCATGAAAAATGGTTTTCTCTAGCCAAAGACAACATTTTGGTTAATAACAATGAGAAAGAAACAAACCAAAACCATAATACTAGAAACAAAACCTCTGATACAGGAAGGAAAATGTGAGACTATTTCAGCAGGTTAGATGTTTTAAAATTATCTGGTCTGTCTAAGTCTCATGGAGGACAATTGGCTTAACAAGTCCTCAGACTTGTGGCTGGTGGTTGTCCTCAACAATTCACAGAGTACAAATGAAGTACCAGAAGACTGTGAAAAGAGGTCAACAACTACTTGTATTCAGACAGGGAAATAAAAACCTTAGAAGAATTAAAATTAGTCAGATGTTTGTGCTTCAGAATACCTTGTCATAAATTGTAAAGCCACTAATGGGAAATACATTTCCATGTGCCGAAATGAGAGATTTCATTTATGTGATGTTTTGCAAATCCTATAATCCTACAACAATTCTTACTATAGCAGTTGAAAAATGCCCCATATAACTGGCTAGTTCGGTTAAGCTGCTTATTGCTTTATACTTCATGAAGCCATTTTCAGCATTGCAAAGTGTACATGGAACAGCATGTTTTGAAAAATGTTAAGCAGTAGAGAATCATCTTATCATTCATGAATTTTTAAATACTTTTTCTGTTAAGATAGTGAGGACTGGATTGAACAGTTTGCCAATGGTCAGAAGTAGGAGATGACACAGATGGAGAATATTCACATGAAACTAAGCCATGTTGGTGATCCATGGGTGATATCTGACCACTTTCTGTGTCTGCCACTGGCAAAACCACAACAGATCCAGGTGAGACCTTATAAGGATCTTGAGTGCATTTCTGATGTTGCTGGGTAGTAATACAAACAGAAGTGTTGGTGATTCTTCCTTTCTCACCTACTAGTCATCTGTGTCATCCTTTGCAGCTGAAGTTAAGAGGATGATAAAGTTTAGGGAGAAGGGCTGGAAACATCTGCTTTGGTTTTACCAGCTGCAGAAAAGAACTTCTAATTATGTCTCACTCTATCTCTTTGAGCTCTGCCATGTGCACACAAAATGTGTCTGTATTTAGCAGGTATGGAGGCTAGCAGGGACCTTCCATTATACCTCATACATATAGAAAGCCTTATGGTCTTCTCTTTGCAGCAAAGTACCAGTTCCTGCTTTTCCATGTCATTCTTCAAGATTTTCAGCTGCTAAATGAGACAATAGTCAAGAAGCAATTATATGAGCATGACAATGATCTATACATAAGATGCAGAAAAGGCAATCTTTTATTTTCTGTCTCATTTCACTTCACAGATTGAAGTAAATTCTAGCTGTCGTCTTTTCAATAATTGAAATATTACACAGAACACAAATCTATATAAGGAAAAGAAATCAACATTTTTGATCTAAATTAGATTGCTTCATTCTACGTGCTCCACCTTTTTTGCTGTCTGATTCTTCTTTCCAATGCCTAATAATTCTATCTAGGTAGTTATATACTAGTAAGTACATGGTCCCAGTATGTGATCGGTTAGTGCATTGGTCTATAGTCTAATTTTCAAATCTGTGCAAGAAACAAAAATGAAGACTGTTAACATTATTTAAGGAAAATGCATATTTTCTATCAGCAGTTCATTTTTATTTTCACCATCTTTTCCTGTTAATGTTATTTTTTGTCAGCTCAAATCAATGTTTTTTAACATTCATCACTATGATGTGATAGCATCAAATAGTCATTGGTAAATTACAAATATTTTTAGAACATGAGAAAGAAATACCTAAAGTCATAAGTAAAAAAAACTCATATTGCCTCTCACTGAGATACAAATTAGAACTATTGTGAAGCATTTGAATAGCATGAGAGATCTATCTCAGAGTAGCCAGGGGCTATTACAGCAGTCAGAGATTTTTTCTGAAGTTATACAAAGCTTACTTTTAGACTAGAAACTTCTGGTTTTACAGTTGTTCTTTCTTTCCTTCTTTCCTTTTTGTCAACGGAGACATAAGCACACTAATTCAGTCCTTTAATCTTGTTTATATCACCCCTTCTAAAATATTGCTATAAATTCTTGGTTTTATTTAGGTGCCTGAGTCTGACTATATAAATTGACAGAAAATTTCTGATGTTTCCACAGCATTGCCATTTATTACCAGGTAAGTATTTTGTCTCAGATTTATGTTTTCTTAATTGTTGTAATCAAGTATCACATATTTCTTGCCTTTTTAAAGAACTTACTTCATTTTGCCTCCCCTCCAAAACAAGGTGTACCACTTGTGGACACTTCCAATTTTATTGCTAGGGAACAGTCACTTGTTAAAGTTATGGGAAGTAGGATGGAACCATATAATGTGTTTTCTCTGTATCAGCCACTCCATCTTCTCTGTGTTTGTAAGGCACTCAAAGCAATATGGTAAACACTTACTGCTTGTCATTCTTTGTGGAGCTAAAACTACCCTCTTTCAGCTGGTACAGAGAGGAAAGAGTAAAAAAGAACAGTTTCTAGTGAAACCTCGACATGTACCTTTCACCTACACCGAGACAAACTTCACCTAGATTGGTTAAATTAAACTGCTGCCTGGAGAACTGCTGTCAGACCAAATGAATGAATCAGAGCCCTGAGAGCTCTTTCCAGTGCTGCTTTTTCTCTTCTGGCAGCCTGCACTCTCCAGTGCACTGGCTTTTAGTCTTTCCTGGCTCTTACCTAAAGGCACAAGAAATCTCTCTACCTCCACCATCCCTTTAGCTGCAGTAATACTGTCATGACATGTTGATCAATGGCACACTTGAATACTGCAATTGGGACATAAATGAAGAATTTACTGCATCAGCCATCACATAAAATGTTAAAGAGAAAGATGGCTTTTATTCATGGAACTTTATAACAAACTATGCAACTATTTTGTCAGTGGTGGAGAAACAGACCCTTCAAAATCATCCCAGAAGCTAAAGTAACATGGTTTTACTGCATTTTGTCCAAATGCAACCTAATGCTACTCTATGAAAACGTGCATGGAGTTTTTCATCCTTGTTGTATTAAAAGAACAAATGCCAAAATTCTACTCAGAGTATGACTGGAAGAGATTGACATTTGAAGCATGTCCCAGTCTGCTTCCACACAATTACATCCACATGGATGCAGTAATTTCAGTGGCTCAAAAAAAAGACCTCAGTGTAAGAATTTGGGATGATTCTCTGAGTAGTACATGAGGACCCAGAGGTTTCTAAATAATTTAAAGTAACTTTTCAACAAAAAAAGGTCTTTCCTCAGAGATGCTGGAAACTAAAATATTTTCCCATAGAAACAGATTTTTGTGGTTTAAGAATTCTGTTCAAATGAAAGAGGTAATTGTTAACCCTGGCTTGCACTAATAAAGATTTATCTAGAACCAACTCAAATTTAAGCTTTTCTTTAGAGAGTTCAGAGGACTTTTTCCTTCCTTTTTTTTTGCCTGTTCCTTTGTCTGCCATGTATGGCATCTCAGTAGGTATCAGCATTATTCTTCTTTACAGCTCGAGCCAAATACTCTTCAGTTACTTAGAAGCAAAAAACCAACCAACAGCAAAAACCAAAACTCTTTAAAAGCATTTGCTTTTTAACATGTACCTAAGTATTCAGCTTTTCTTCTTGAAACTCCAGTCTCTTCTACACTGAAATCCATCCTGTAGAATTTTGTGTAGCCGAACAAGGTGTATTCCATCATTCTCTGATCCTCGCTGCGCTGTACACTCTTTTCTCATCCGCACCATGATAGGACTCATCTCCAGGGTATCAAAGGAAGAAAGAGTTTTTCAATTGTATTTGCCAAGTTCAGAGATTTCACCTTAGGTTTGTGTGACTGGCAACTGGCCCTGCAGGCAGTAAGTAAAGGGTTGGTTATGTCATCTTACTTCGGTTGACTATTGGTTCAAAATAAAACCAAGAGTTTTTAACAGTATTTTAGAAGGCATGATATAAACAAAATGAAAGGACTGAAATAGTGTGCTAGTGTCCCTATTGACAGTTTTTGTCTAGCAAATGTCTCACAAAAAAAAAGGTTTTCAAAAAATGTTGGTTTTGGATAAATTTATCAGGAAACACTGAGAGCTGTGACAGCCACTTTGAAGCTATTTCCAAAGTCACATGCTTGTAGAAGATTTATTTTTCATTCAGAATATTTCTGAGCACTGTGAATATTTTTAAGCAATCATGCTTGGTAAGTTCTATTTAATGAAACTTGTCCTGGTTTCAGTTGT
>VZTL01025501.1:47190-61912 GCA_013400535.1 Scopus umbretta | reverse complement strand
CTTCTTTGGATTAATCCAAAAAATAAAGTGACTTCCACTTATGAAGAAGGGCCAGATCTTAGAAATTTAGAGGAGTACATACATAAACCACAAGCACATAATTTTATAGGCTAATGTAAAATAATATAGTAATAATTATTCAAAGTACACCAGGTAGTGTTCTATTGGCCTCAGTGGGTTTGTAGTAATACCAATATGTATATTAAAGAGCTAATAAATACACATTTTTATTTCTTAAATGTAATTATCATCCCATCATTCCAAGAAGATCATGTTTGAATCTGAGTAAACAATAGATTTGGAAGAAACTAAAAACTGATGATTAACAAAAAGTTGTGAAACTTGCAGGAAAAAAAAAAAAAAGTGGTATTTGGTTTCTGGCTTTTCCTGTTGAGAATTAAAACACTAAAACTCATGGAATGATGTCTCATGTTGTTACATGCTCAGGAGGGCATTCTCTTTGCCAAAGACATGGAAAAGTTTTGCTAGTAGTGAGATTATATATAATTTTAAGGAAAAGAATTTTAGGAAGAGACAGAAGATACCTAATCCTACACCACACCAACATGCAAGGAATGCATCATTAGAAGAGACAATCTATAAATAATGCACTCTGCATTTCTTCTGTACAAATTGCTATTCCCATGAAAAAAACATGTTTTTCTGATTATTTCCAATGGCTCCACACCTGCATCTTGCCTGCCTGGGCTAGCATTCCACTGCCTATTGTTAATGTAAATTGCTGCAAAATGTACCTTTCGAAGAAGCTACTGCTTCATTTAATTATTAGCAAGTGTGGGGCTCCTATGTCAATTTTTAAAAAAATTTTTAAAAACAATTTATAGCATGTCACACATGCTATACAGACATAGAAGAACGGCTTAATAGGACTGCCTTTAGACAACACAAGCCATTACTCCTGAACAGCATCACTTATACAACTGCATCCCCTAAACCCAGTTCCTGCCTCACCTTTGTTCTTCTGAATGGTAAAGAAGAAAAAGAATATCCAGCATAGCATTTTATCCAATTTCAAATTTATAAACCAAGAATTATCATGTTTTCCAGGTGCTTCTGCTAAAATGATACGAAGCAAAATAACTGTTGTTATTTTAAATACAAAACCCATTTATATAAATTTTGTACTGATAACATAATTTCAGTTGGTTGACTGATTTTTAAAAAATAAAGAAAAATAGTACACCTGTACAGCTCCTGAAAAGCATATGAATGTACCAGTATCTCTTACTCAATAAAACTTGTGACATTGCTATCAAGATCATATTTGTAACAGTGTAAAGGCAATGTTTGCATAAACATTGGGTGTTGGGGGGCAGGGAGGAGTGCAGAGAATATTCAGTTTAATATTTAACATTTTCCGAGATGACATACAGCAGCTCACACCTCATCCACCCATGTTCCATTCTGTCCTCAGACTCAGGAACATGATATACATTACAATCGTGCATTGTCCTTTTTTAGTCCAAGTTCCCATTCTGCAGAAACCAATGAACCTACTGGAAAAGTGTTGGTCTGTCTTATCTCCTCAGTGCACGGGTTATTTACAAGAACTACCACACGAAATGCAGTAGATGCAGTTTTTCCTCCAACAGGAATAGCAAATTCATCCCACATGAGTATTTGATGCTGCCAATCTAAAGGCAACTGCTCCCTCAGCTTTAAGAGATGACAGCGCCCAAGGCAGAGTTTTACCTTATTTCTTGGGAATACCTCCAATAAACAGAGCTGCCTTTACCCACCTTGTTTACTGATCTCCACAAAGATTAATTCTTCCTAGCTCCTGGAGCAGTCTCAGAGAGGTCTCAAATACTAGCAAGATAAAATACATTTCCACCTCTTCTTTGTTATATATGTGCACACTTCTAACCTTCTACGCTATGAATCAGACCATGGGTGGAGAGCAACTGAGAGGCAGAAGAAAGTATCAGCAAAGTGTCATGGATAACAACCGCAAAATAAATTACCAGGTTGGTTCATAGGATGGCTTTGTTCTTGGGGACAACCAACTTTCCACACAGCAGCAGCTATCTGCAGCAACTAAGGGGCTGAACAGCAGTGGCCAAGCCAAGGCCTCCCACTCTTCCCATGGGCTTCCCACAGAACGTCCAATCCTCAGCCATTTATTTCCAAGTGGCTGCATGCCCCAGGCCCATAATACCTGAAAGTCAAACTAAAAATCTAAAACAAATTTACAATCAATAATTTCATTTTTCTTGCACAAAATAGCTCTTTATTTTATAGTAAAAGCTGTTCTGGGGAGGAGACTGGTCCATAAATGATATTCATCCAGTAACAATCAGGAAAATAAAGAAATTCACCTTCCATTCCATGCGTAAGCATTTGACCTTTCCTTTCTTAACAAATATACAGTAATGTTTTGGGGGCTTTTTTCCCCTTTAAGCCACACACAAAAAATCCCTCTTTAAAAAATTCAACCTGCTGCATAGATACTGCTTCCTTCGGAAAAGATGAAAGAATGAACCGTGGACAGAGCACCGCGGACAGTACTACTCTTCTGGAAGGTGCGCAGATACTGCTGGAATGATACATGGCAAAGGAATAGAAAAAATGCTGAAAGCTCTGCCTTTTCAAATTTACTGAGCAGATGTTGTGACAGTTGTGACTAAAATGTAAAAAATAAAATAAAAAAAACAGGAACTTTTGAACTGCATTTCAGACCCCCCCAAATTAATCATGAATGTTTAGCTACTGTCACAAAACAAGGTCCACTTTCCTTTTGGCTACCATGTCACTAGAAATAAGTAAGAGCACATCTGTCTTATATTTCAAGGGGTTTGATATATTACGTCTAAGTATAAGACTTTGCTGCTTCTTGTGATGTTTTGTGTCATACTATAACATGCCAAGTTGTCTGGCATTCATGACATGTCAAAATGAAAAATTAAAAATTAAACCACTGAAGCTCATGCACAAGTCTACAAAGAGGCTGAATTTTAAGACTACTCTACCTTTAATATGAGATGCCATGCCCGTGATAACGCGCACAACTGTGTATCCCAGGTGGGGGAGAAGCCTAAAATATCTGGGTGACGCATGCTTCATTCCTTAAAGATGAACTGCAAAACAAAAACCTTTCCCCCATTACTGCTTTATCACATAACTCCTTAAATGTAAAACTCTAAGTATGAGACAGCTCCTAATTTCATGCTCATTTTGCAGTTTTGTAGTTTTTATACCTCTAATGAATTCAGACAGGAAACTCCAGTTTTAAACCAACTGAAGTATGCTTGCACCAGAGATTGTCTTGGTTTAGCTACATGAGCATCAAAATCAAATTCATTCAACCAAAGCAAGTCCTCTTGTAGGACTAGACTAACTAGACTGCTGTCTCCTGCTTGGGAGGGAGCTAATATATTACCTTTAAAGTATAATTAGTTTAAGATCATTACAAGCAAGAATGAAAAATGTTTTTACACTTCTTAGAATTTAATTTGCCTTAAATTTTCAAGAAGCCAACATAATAAAAAGCACATTACAAAATTCCATGTAATACACTCCGTAAAATCTTGCATGGTAATTAAGCACCACTGGACCATCATACAGCAAATCCTGGCCCTGCACATTACTGGATTCATTAATGCAGCTTCATTCACTTTGGAGCAATTTAGAGGTAAACAATGTAGAGCAACAAAAAATAAGTCTTTTAGTTAGAAACAGAATAATTTAAAGAAACGTATTTAAAATAGAAATATCCAATGTAGAAGGAGCATCAGAAAGAATTAACTGTGGAGTTTTGCTAGTTTTGTTACAGGTCAGGGGGATGTCAGCCATAGCAAATAAGGATGGAGTGATCCAAGAAAGCTGGTAACCACCTCAGAAATCCTGATTCTTCTCTGTAACTCCTTGTTGCATCCACCTGTTACTTTCCAACTTATTTGTGCATATCTCATAAGGGCCACATTTGCATGTTTACACTTTCCATCCCTAAAGATATAACCACATATTCCTAGGAATTATTCCAGTCACAATAGAAATACCACAGCCCACAAAGCTGTTGATCAGCAGGTTAAGACAGAGTCACATGACAGTGATGCTGCAGCAAATTTACGCGTTGCTGGGAAATGGCCCATCAGATGGGCACCATCCCATGAGGAGGGGAGGTCACCTTTGTTCCTTTCTTTAGGATCTCTCCATCTCTTGTCATGTCAGAGGAAAGAGCACAGCATGAGAGTCAAACAGGATCCAAGTACAATTCTTAGCATAGGAAAATGGATGGAAGCCATGCATAAACATCACTGCAGTCAATTTAACAGTCGAGGGAGTACATGAATTATCTGGACCTGATTCAAGCAGGATATAAAGGTCATCACCATGGAAGGCCCCACATCCTGCATATCCCTCGCAGTGAAAGGAATTAGGGTGAGACACAAAACCTACCCTGCAAAACAGGCAGAGGTGAAACAAGAAACATGCTTCTGATGATGTAGAAGCTTGGGAGGAAGTATCTACAATCTTCGACGTACACATAGGGGTTAAAAACCCAATCAAATTAATAACTAAATATCCAAAATGACAAAGGTCCAAACACCAGGACCAGATCCTTTTAGACCTTCTGCCTCTCCCTTCTGAACAGCTACTTACCAGGGTGGAAAATTTAATAGAATGAGATCAGCTTGGCTATTTTAGTCTCAAAAGTGCAGACGAAGCATATGCCTGCAGATAGCAATGTTATCTGTATTACTACAATGTCTGAAGACCCCAATCAGACGCAGGCCATTGAACACTCAGAGAAAACTGTCAAAGAAAATTCCTGCCAAGAACAGCTTAACGTGTGAACTAAGGGGAAAATGCAACCTGTGGACTTAAATAAACCAGCTGAGATAACCACGGAAAGGAAACATGCAAAACAATCATAGGTGAACACACAGGTATGGTCAGCTTTGACAGCATCCTGCAGAAAACTGTTACAAGCATGTGCTGAAGTGTTTGGTTTTGTTGAAACCTCTAAGTTACATTTTGCAAAACAGTTCTTTCAATCTTTGGATTAGATAGGAAAAACACTAAAAGAGCTATGGATTTTAGTTGGTCACCTGCTTGCTTTGAGAGAAGCACTCACAATCAGCTGCAATAACAAGAGCATTGCCTCACATTATACAAATATTATTTAGGCCGCAGAGTTTCACTGAAGGTTTCAACTCAGTTGTGATCTGTGCTGGAAGAAGGTCACGTCCAGCCTAAAGGCACAGGAAATCTCTTTTGTTCACCACACAGTACATACACAGTACACAAAACAGAAGGAAGCCTCTGTCTGGATTTCACACTTAGTCCTCACTGTACAGGCCCATCACACGTGGAGGTTTTTTATTAAATTCTACCACATTAAGCCTACACGGTTAAAATTGTACTATGATGACAACATAATCCACCTCCGTCATCTTCTTCAAAACCTCCATTTAAAAGGAAGAGTTTGTAAATAGGGGAAGGCATGATCCCCTGCAAAGTGCAGCATGTGTGAACTGAGCTACCTGTTCTACTTGCTTTAAAGTACCGTGGTCCAGTCCTCAGTGCGGGATATCAACATTTTACAGAGTATCATTATCATTTGTGTTGCATTTATTGTAAGATGACAGGTACACTGAAGTATCATTTTTCAATTATGCAAAAACTAGCATTTCTTTGAAGTAATGTATTGAATAACATCTGTCATCATTTTTAAGGGTCAGTAGCTGATACAGTGGAAGTTAGGGAGTTCAACATCTTTAGGGAGAGTAGTGACTACTTAAATAGTAATCACTCTGTTAATCTAGTAATCAGCAAGGTGGCATGTAGCTACCATAGTAACAAGCATAAGATCAACTGTTTGCTTCCAAGAAATGCCTACGCTTCACTCAGCTATTCTGCCGTGATTTTTAAAGACATGATGGAAAAAATAACACATCCTGCATCTTAGAACTTGCCTCTTTCTCTGTATTTCCTCAACAGAAGAGAGAATTGCTCAGAAGAGAAGAGTTCCACTGGTTTTAACGAGAACATCCCACTACTGATTGGGAGACAAAAGTTTCTGGAGCCATGATCAGTGACAGCCCCGCCAATCTTACCTACAACAAACACCACAGAGACAGCACGCACCCTAGGAAGAATCACCTTCCCAAGCATTTCTACAAGGGCTACACACAGAGACTATTTCATGCAATAGTCATAGTAAAAGCATGTCTTGGTATCTAAAGGTTATACGCTTTTCCTCAGATGATCTTAACCACTGTAACTCCAGTTAATTATTAATAGCCACCTCTGTTCTTTGCACTTTACAGACATCTCTATCCAATCGCATTTATATTAAACTCTCATGCATACAGAACTCCAACATTCAACAAGTCTCAGTATCTTACTGAGAGAAAGAGGAGAACGAGCAAGAAGGGGGAGGGGAGTGTGGAATTTAAGAATCTAGGAATGGAGGCAGGGCAAGCCGCAAGGCAGTGCCAGAGGGGTACTCGGGGCTGAAGTGGCGAGGACTCACAGTTGTTCTGGCTTCCCATCCACTGTGCCACCACCTCATCAAAATCTATACCTATAGCACAGATTATTATTATTTTTTTTAATGTTTCCACACAGGCTACTGACTGAATAAATGAGAGAGTCAGGACAAACCTGAAAGAAGGGAGGAGGGTGTAGCTAACAGGTTTGTATTTTCAGGAAGGAATTAGCCTGGTGTCACATTAAAATATCATTATCATTCTGAATTTCCTTGTCATGGTGATAGCTTGAGGAGTACCTGTAGCACTACATTAAAAACTTATACACCGTGAAGTACCCTGATCTAGACATTTAAATTACTCCTATAGGATGTCTGTCTGAGAAAGTCCAGCCTGCCTTATGGGAAAGCTAATCTTCACATATCTGTTTCACTTTTTATCCTTGCACCTGCCTGTATTAACAAGATTAAGAATTAAGCTGGCAGAGGGCTGTCTGTCAGGGAATACAAATTTACCTATTGATTTAATCATCAGAATTACAACCAAACAGAACTCCAGACTTGGGCAAAGGGAAGGTGTTTATTGTGTTATAATTCAAACTCTAAAAGGAGGGCCCTGCAGAAGTCATGCTTGTGGCAGGCTGCATCACCAGACTGTGCAGGGGAAACAAGTGGGAGGGGGAAAGAGACACTGGAGTTTTCTTGTAAAAGGATATTCTTATTTAACTGTTAGGGCCAGAGGGAAAATTTTGTATGTGATTTCTCCACATGGTCAAAAAAAAGTAGAGAGGTTTGGATAACTTGTAGATCCAGGCTAAGTCATTCAGGGAGTGTTCAAAAAGGCATGCACGTGCTTATCTTTGTGAAGCCAGGCTCCTTTCACAGAGCTCGTATCTCCTCATCCGAACTCACAAAACTCTCAGTTGCGACAGTGCTGTCTGCTTAAAGAAGTTTGTTACCAACTGTCTTCCCTCCTAGTTCAGGGAATTTTCTGCACTTGAGGCAAACTTTGCCATATTTATTAATATAAGCTGCTACAACCTACACGCTCACAAAAGAAAACTCAAAAAACGTTCATGTACCACAGACCCACTAGTAGGGAATGAATGAAAGGGGAAAACAGAAAGGGGAAAACAGTCCAGCAAAGAAAGAAGTTTTTAAAGTTGTACACGAAAAAAAGTGGCACGAATTGGATTCAAGGAGACACGTGAATGTTTATTATTTGGGGACTGTTTTGAAGCTTTGCGATTTATCCATTTTGCTGATATGCTGAAGGCAACTGCTACGAGAGGCCATCCTAGAGTTTGGGATAATCAACTCTTTGTTCGAAGATCAGACTGAAAATAACAAAGCTTTCACAGATCAGTTTTATTTACTCAAAGGAACAGGGTGCAAATGTATTCAAAATAAACACAGAAAGGAGCAAGGCAGAAAACAAATTAATCTGAAACAAGCCCTTTCAAGCCAGGCACAGGAGAGTGACTCCCTGCAAGTGACAACACTGTAAGGAAACAAACGCTGCTTGTTCTCCGCTGACTGCACTTCCGCCTCCTCCCCTTTCATTCAATACTTTGTGCTAGTGATGCTCCATCTCCATGACATGCTGGCTGCAAATACTTTTATCTTGGTCAGGAAAGCAGGCTGGAGAAAGCATATGGTCACACGGTGAGTTTACGCTTGTATCTGCTGGCGTGAAGGGGAAAAACCCTCTATCAAATAGGTTGCTTAATTAGCAAACGTAATTAAATATTAAGTAAAATTGTGCGGCGCATGTGGATCTTGGGTAAATTCAGCAGAGGAGTGTGTGCTTAAGGAGCAACTGGGACAGCTGTGTACATCTGCAACCTTTGCTTTAAAAGCAGTAAATGCTGCACGGTCAGAAAAAGAAAATAGCTTCCCCTGTTTTGTCCTTTGTACTGGAAGTCTGTTGCCCGAATGCTATTGAGCTGAATTCCTTCAGGAGCAAAGTCAGCTGAGACAAACCAGAGCCCCTCACCCCCCTCCTATTATTCGGTACACAGTTCCCTTCCTGCTAGCCGATAGCTCGCAGTCCTGACAATGCAGGGAAAGAGGAAAAGAATGGCAGAGGGAAGCAGAACACAGCTGTACGTTGCAGAATCTCTCCATATTCATTTGCCAAACAAAGCCAGTATTCAAAAAGACAACGAAGATGCAATAGGACCACACCGAATCCATGCCGCTGAGCAGCGAGGGGCTCTCTAACAATGCATTCAAGCAACAGATAGAGATTTACCTTCAAAATGCAGGCCATGTTCTTTCTCTATCCTTCCTACCACAGAGCAGCAGGATTCTACTTTGTGAGCAGCAGTTCCAGTGTCAGGCAAAAGGCTGGTAGAGCTGCAGAACTGCTAGAGCCTACATTCCTGTAGATCCAAATAAGGGTACCACGCATCCAGGATCCGTTAGTCATATTAGCCTTTTTATGCCCCGTTTGTTCCACCCATCAGCTCCTGCCACTGGCTGGGAGCCAGCCCGGTACCTCCCCTCCGTCACGTGACCGAGTTTGATTCATGGCTCCAGCATGTATTTTTGTAAGCTCCAGGACGCTCTCGCACAATGCTCCACGCACAAAAGGCAATCTGTACCTTGCAGATGTTTCGCAACGGTTGGAAATCAAGCTGCGTGTTTATAATTAGTCCCCGTGCAACTCTCTGAACGTTCTCAGGAGACAGTTGCTGCCAGTTAGTCAGAAAAGTCCAAACTCTCTCTATCATTTGGGCTCTAAAAATCCTTACGCTGCTCGTTAGTGTGAAGTATCATTTTATGTTCAGCCCTTTTCGTTGTGCGGCAGGCTTCCCTTTGTCTGAAGGCTGCAACTGCTTTTCTATGAGAGCTAATCATTATCAGCACCAACACAAATATCCTACCAGAGGTGCTTGCGTTGTGCTGCGCCTGCCTTTTTTGTGTAAAGGGCTGGCGTACCTCACAGGGAATGGAAAGTGTGGGCTGGTTCGGGGTTTTTTATTTGTGCAAGTCTGATAAAGGCTATCTGAACTTTCTTTAGGCTTTCCTACACTGCAGTGGGATTAACTGCAAATTAATACATTCAGCCATTGAAGAAATCTCTCACTTTACATCATCTCGTTAAATTCAAATTCTTCTCTTGCATATCACACTCTATATGTTGTAAAGGTTCCGCTTAGTATTTGTCGCTTCTCCTGCAGTGTCTTTCTCCCCCTTTTATGCTTTCCCAGTACTTCTCATTACTACATCTTGGAACCCTTCGCATTTTCTGTACTTGGCACCTTCCCTGTATTCCTTGTGTGCTACATTGCTTCACTCCTGCTGCTTTAATACACACCAAAGCTCTCCCTCTCCCTTAATAAATTCCTTGTAGTGGATGTCTTCATCCTCTCTGCAGCAACTCAGGGTACCTGTTTACATGCAGCCAACACACTCCAGTTAATGTTATGAAACTGCTTACCACTGAGCCCCTTAATATGAGGGATGCAGAAGGGGTTAGTACTGTGTTGCATATTTAATACTCAATACTGTTCCCTGCCTGGCAAGCCTCTCCTATCCTGGTGCAATCCCTCAAGACAGTAAGTAGGTTTAAACTGAAGGAATTGGCTGTCCTCATTTCTATGCAGGGGCAAATCATGCCCAAGAGCAGAATAGAAAGGGACTGGGGAGGCTTTCTCCAGCTCACACTCTTGGCTGCCTTCCTGCGCACTTCCAAAGAAGATGCCAGTTTGTGTTTGGACTTTGCACCAGCTCTCCAGAGCGCCATAGTCTTACACAGGTCCTGCAAACTCCTCAGGAGCTCTCACCACTGGAAATCCACCTCTTTGCTCAACTGCAGCCGCAAGTCAAAGCCTTGAGCTGAAAATTGCTGTGTTGTTGGGGAGACTAGTGAAAAATACTTCCTGAAGTTTCTGACTATGAGTTGTCTAACACAGGAAAACGACTAAACAATGAATCAGTGGAAGAAGCTTGTGAGGACGTGTGGTCTTTTTTTATTAGAAGCTACCACCAATCAGTGTTACGTCATTTTGGATTGCAGTTTATGCCTCTCTAAGGACTAGTTATTCATAAGGAGTTCTGTAACAAAGCTTGGGTTTTTAATGAATAAGATACACAAATTATTCCTTTTTTTCATTATTAAAAAAATAATTGTCTATTTTTCTCTCCAGCAGTCAAGCATCTAGTTTTTCTGGGACTGAAATTATTCCCTCCATCTGTGTGGTGGGCATGGGAAAAGTTTTCATCTGAGACAAATGAAAAATATTCCATCCCCTTCCCACCCCCTGCCTTACCAACTCTGTAAAGAACAAAAGGAATGAGACTTAGAGAGAAATGGTCTTGAAAAGGTCAAGCATTTCAACACGTCCAAAGCATTGAGGGATTTCCAGTGAATGATATTCCTTAAGGAAACACAGAGACGTGGGTAGGTGTCATGTTTTAAGCATTTCTCTAACATGCTTTGATTCTAAACACCATATCAGACAAAATATGGTGAACTTTAACTTTTAGACTTTTTGTAAATGGACATTTATCTTAAAGATATTTCATCATTACTTTACTCCAGCAACAACTATCCTTCCCCTCCTCCTTCTGTGACTCCCCACAATCCAACCACCTCATATTCATCTGCCTGCTGGGATGCTTGTATGACACCTTTTTGAGGGCATAACAAAAGTAATTTCTTAGATTGTCCAACAGGCAACTACAGCCCCTCTAAATTTTCTTAGTTTAGTGAAACACAGTCGAAAAGATTTCCTGGAATACTAAAGTGCTCCAAGTACCCGTGAGTTGCTCAGTGTGCAGAGGGTCCCACAGCTCCTGTTGGCCATTCCCAGCCACAGGGACCCCTGCAGCAGCAGCAGTAGCTGTTGCTTTAGACAATGCTCTGCTGGTGCTTGTAAACGAGCCACGTGAAACTCTGTGTGTGTTCTCTGCAAATACAGGCAAAGCTTGAATTTTTTCTTCCAAAACTTAATTTAGAGAAGAGAAAACCTACACCCATGCCTTTCAGACAAATACACACTTTTCTTTAAGGAGGGATATGAGATTCCAGTTTATTTGCTCCTGGGGACAAGAACTGAAGTTGTGACTCTAGCTGAGATCACCGTAAACAGCAGCAGAAAGCCCAGCCTTAGGCTGAGCTAATTGTACCTCAGAGAAACTACATGAAGAAATGTATCCACCAAATGATTACAGCAAACAAACATTGTAAGCACATCTTTTCCATGAGCCTCATGAAGTGTTCTACTTGAACTTAAAATGCTCTTGAAATCAGCTTTAGGTCAAACACGGATCACTCGGATTTCGGTCGTGCCTGCAACTTTCTGTCCAAAATGAACATTGTTTTGTTGCCTGGTAGAGACATCAAAGACAGTATGAAACTGCCTTTCAAGTCTGAATCATTGTGACAGGCCACACAAAGTCACTACTTCCAGTTCTGAGGAAAAAGACCTTGCACATTTGCCATCTAGTTCAAACCCTGCCGATACATTCCTACAGAGATGCAGCCTTGGGGGAAATATGGTTGGTTGGGCAGCAACCCTTTTCAGTTCTAGGTCTTAAAAACTAATTCTGTCATAATAAATCAATCCTTTGTGGAGAAGGCTGATTAAACCTTAATTTGCAAAGATTACCACAGCTACACAATACCAGCATTCAAATAAGAGTTTCTCTGTACTGCTAATATGGCTAGTGATGTTGGGCTGGGCCGTGCCATGAATATTGCTCAGTCGGTTTGTTAGGTGAATGGACATCATGTAGCTGATGAAGCTGTGCTTTCACCTATGATAAGACCTTCAAAGTCAAAACCCCACAAAGAGCTAACAGACTTAAACATTAAGTTAAATTGTTAGTCCCATACTCTGTATTTTAAAACTGCCTGCTTGGAGAAAGTCTGAAAACTATCATGTTCTCACTAACTGTTGAAATCAGACACTGTCTCATCTAACAAAACTGTGCCAAAAAGGAAGAAACTATTTTTATACTTGCTGCCGCTACGAAGTTTTATCAGGCAGAGATGACAAAAATGATATTTTTCACCCTTCAGGTGCAACCTGAGTCAGTGGTCAAATAACAGATCTGCTCTACTGTTATCCAGACAACTCACCTTCCCAACCTTCTCTATCAATTTCTCCTTACCTCAGGTAACTCACCATTAGAGGTAAGCAATATAAGCTATGCGGCAGCCTAATGGCATGACAGAGGTAGAAGACGAGGTGATAGAAAGACAGCAGGCAATGATTTGAACCGGATGTCTTGTCAGGTTATTCAAAAGTTACATGTAATTTTAATTTAAACCTTCTCATGAGCCTGACTTTTCAGTTTAGAAAAAAAGGGCGAATCAAGCTAGTGTGCTTCATTTCAGAGGCAAATTCCTGCCACACTCTGCCTGCAGTCCAGAAGCTGAGAACACGCAGTGGGGCTTGGTAACAGCCCGAGTTCTACCTTTACTCTTCAGAAAATCCTTCCAGTGTAAAACAAGCATGCCATATACACATTAGTGAAAGAGCCTAATTGGAAGTATATATTGCCCTACCCAGCTTCCTTCTCAGTACTATTCGTCCTATTCGTCCGTACCTTACACAGCTACCGGACAACCGTGCCGCATTTTAAAAAAAAAAAAAAAAAAAAAAAGGTTTAGTTGTGGAATACTTCTGCATGTTTTACTGGCAGGAGACAAGGATTGCTTGGCACCATTAATGCTATTAGAAATTCAGCTCATCACCTCACTATTATTCAGTGTCATGGTAACACTTAAGCATAGCCACACAGCACTTTCAGACCTTGCACGTTCTGGAGTTCCTCCCCCCCACCCCTGGCCCCTTTCTAATACCCACATACAAACACACTCAAATCCACGCCTCCCAACTTACTTTCAACTTAACATTCTTCAAAAAAAAATAAAAGCAATTAAAAAAAAAAGTGTTGGCCAGGCCTAATAGTTTTAGGAAAAGTATTTTTCCCTTTGTTCTCTAACACAAATTTTTGAATAAGCTAAACACTACACTATTGTATATCTATACGACATAAAGGATATAGTCTATCCTATATCTGTAGTATATGACTTCTATACAAAGCACAAAATGTTGTCAATAAATATTTACTTTTTAAAAGAAAATAAAAACCCCACAATATTTTTAAATGTGTGACTATTCAGAGATTAAAACACAAAGGTCTGTAGAAGTTCCTGGAGGCAGAATAAAGCAAACCCTACAAATCAGTAATCTTTTCAGAATGTTGTAATTTTATTTTCAGTCCAAACTCATCTGAGAGCTTCAGGTTTCTGCCTTCAAAGTTGCTTATTAAACACTAATCATTTTACACCGATCCACAGATTGTTCTATTTTATATTAATGAAAAAGTGTATGTCACGTCTTATTTTTAAATTTGTTTTACCAGAACAAATAAAGTTTAAATAGAAATTAAAATCCAGCAAAAAACCCCTGTGCTCAGAGAGGAACACTGTCCATCTTCCCAGGCAGCTTTCCTCTAATTAAAGCAGACTAAGCAACTCTGAAGAGTGCTGTGTCCGCTTATGCCACCAACTGTTTTGCCTGTGTAAAAATAGTAAGATAAACAAACGTATAACTTACTACAGTCTCCAGGAGAAAAAACCCACCAATAACATTCTGAAGGGCATTCAAGAGCGAAATGATGTGTTTGAAAATGCACTGTCATTTAAAGGTAGTGTTACTGGCTAGAGAATATCGTTGGGTGACAGGCATTTCTTACAAGTTCTTCAGCCAAAGATATAGTTGTTTTTTCCATTATTATCTTTTTACATTCTTTGCTCCTATTACCAATGACTTATACTCCCGCTATTTTTATAACATATAATTCTAAATTCACAAAAACATTAACGTTATTTCACACTTAGATATGTCCATGTCAATTTGCCCTCTAACGAGATTTTATCTTGGAGAATACAGCTGTTCACATAAAAGGAGCTTGGGAAAAGGAACCAGCGATGACTTCAATCACAGTATTGAAGGCCCTAAATTGGAACAGAAAATTTAAATCCAGCATTTCAACTTAGGATAATAGCTTCTCCTGAACTGCAGAAGCAGACACTGTCCCCTATTGTGCTTCCTCCAAAAATCCAGTTAGCTACTGGTTTTATTGGCCAAGCTCTGTTATTAGCCAAACTGCCTGGTTTTTGAAAAAAACACCTGTCTCTATCCCTTCCCAAGGCTTTACCTAAGGTTTCTTTGCACTTGAAAGGAAAACCTTAAAAGCACAGCAGTGAAGATAGATTTGTTTAATGCAGGAGTGAATTAACGGGGG
>VZTL01025501.1:28411-47156 GCA_013400535.1 Scopus umbretta | reverse complement strand
ACGGGGGGGGAGGGGTGACCACTCTCGTGTAGCATATCTAGAGGGGCCCAAGCCCCAGCGCTGTCAGATCTGAGCCATCCTACTACACATCACACCATCACTGAACTCTGAATCCCAAAGCCTTACCTTGGTTTTAAATGGAGAATTGTCCTCCAGAGAAAATAAGTAAATAAATCAATCCATCTGTATTCTGGGAATGAGATGAGAACTTGAGAATCCTATTTTTGCCAGGTACGGGGAAGGTTATGAAGAACAGGAACCCATCTCTACTTCACAGGCTGGAAAAATAGGGGAAAGACAGCCCCTGGCACTCACCCTGCCAACCCAGTGTCCCATACATGATGCTTTTAGGCACTGTGTAGACCCCCATCACTGTCAGCATCCTCTGAGGGTTCTTGAAGGCCTTGCCTGAAGGCTGGCAGCAACAGGGCTCCAAGTGGGGACAGCAGCAGCCACTGCTCAACAGGCTCAGCTCTGCCATGAACAGAAAGCTGGAAGAACATGTCATGCCACCACCAGGGACAACGGATTATCTGCCCCACATCTTCTTAAGAGACACTGGGAGCAGGATGACAGCCAGAACAGAGTCCAGGACAGAGGCTGCACAGGCTTGGGGTCCAGAAAAATAAGATCCTGAAGGCAAATTTGAGCTATGGTCCACAGCTTTCTATTTCTAATTAAAACCAGCACAACAGCAAGACAAAAGCAGTCAAAACATTTTTTTTCTAATGTCAGTCTCAGATTTTAGAGTTCTTCATAGTTACAGGCTTTCAACAGAAAAATGTGATCAGAAATGGGTCCAATTCTGCAGCAATTTATCACCTGCACCGCCTCTACCAAAGCCAGCAGCATGCACAGGATACAAACTAGCACCATGTGTAACTTGTGGACGTGTTTCATTGAGCATTACCATCAGCATTATTTTAGAATGCTATAAATGGATCTGTAACATGACAACAGTAATTTTAGGAACAAAAAAGTGTTTACAGATGTTTTCTGGCTTGGATATATTGTATTCAGTTACGGCCCAAATGTTTCGACATGCAGCAAAAAATCTGATTTGTATACCAGAAAACTAAGCAACATTTTCATGTTAACAGATGTGTCATACGGAGAGGTTTACAGAGAAGGTCAGAAACTCACCAGAACCCACACATTCCTGGTTTTAAACCTCATTCTGGACTTGATTCCTGAGTTACAAACCCAATCAAACTATCATACTGAAATCCAACTCTACTCCTTCCATTAAAATTCTCTCAATGAAATTCCTTTCTTGGCATGTTTAAAATCTCACCTAGCCACAGCTTGAGAAACAGAAACAATAAAAGCTGCTTACAGATCTTGAATCATGAGCTTTACTCGTGATTCCAAATAAATATAATCTGAATAATAATCTGAATCCAATCCAAATAAACTGATACTCTACTCCCCTATTAAATCCACACTCTTCTTGAAGCCTTTAGAGACACTAGCCAGCCATCATGCTGTGTCCTAACATCAACAGACTTTGCTCCACTGGATCTAAAGAGAAGAAAATATCTACCTTGTTATGAAAGCTACTTTCACCCATGAAAATTGCCAGTAGCAAAACTCTGCTGTACTTTGAAGAGTCCATCTCAAACTATAAATATATATTATCAAGAAAAAGGCTTTTATATCTTCTGAAACATCTGATAGCTATCATAACAGACTTTTAATGAAACATTTTCCATGCAATGCTAACAATGTTACAAGTTTATAACTGATAAGCTTGCTTCTGACAGTTTTCTACAGTGCTGTGTAATACTGAACTGGAAGATAAAAAGATGCAGTTATAGGGGCATTTAAGGTGCCTAATGAGTGAGAGAACTTTCGGGTATTGCCTTCATCGGAATAATCAGCAACCCTGACTTTAAAGGCCTAGGGTTCTAAACACAAAAATTGAATTACACACAAATGATATTATTGAAAACATGCAATTGAGGATGTAGAATTGAACACAAGAATAAAGAAATACAGGAATTTGGTTTCTCTGTGCAACTTAAATTTAGCCTAGGTATACAGATCTCAGAATTTTTAAATTTTTAAATTACATGATCACACAATTCTTTCCCCAAAGGAAGTTTTGGGGGGTTTTTTGTTTGGTTTGGGTTTGTGTTTTTTTTTTTATTTTTCCCCCCCTCCCTCTTCTAGTTCAAAAGATGGGATTTGCAAAAGATGAGAGTGAATCAGCATTACATGAATATGCTATTTCCTACAGGATCACTGCTTCACTTACTGGAAAAAATTAAAAATTATACAGTGAATGAGAAATGGTTTTAAGGAAAAACTGCAGAAGTAGTCTGATTATTTAAATCATTGAAAGCAGCTGTGAAGAGGTGGATTCTGTACTTGTCTCTAAGAGAAATACTCTGCAGTGCTCTCTGAATTAATAGCTAGGCACTAGTATTATTTTCCCCTCATTTTCTGAACTCCCAATTTGAAACAGTAAGGGCTTATTCACTGATGGACTGGGTACTTGCAGCTGTAATTGAAGGTAATAGATGTTATGTTTTGAGCATATTAATTGATACATAATGCTAAGTACTCTGAAAAAAGAAATCTTAGGCACCCTATATTGGACAGCAGCATAAATGGACACTATTTTTTCTGTGACTCATTTTCTTTCCTATAAAACAGTAATAATTCTTAATGTGGATGGGTCACATGACAGTAAATGGCATAACCGTGTCCATTATGAAATTAGGCATGCTGTCTTCAGGAAATGCTTTCACTCTCATGAAGTAACATGTGGCACAGGGCCACACTTGGGCAAGGAGGAGCAAATGGCATATTAAATAGCTGCTCTGCTTCTGGCCAACCTGTGCACGTAAACAAGTCAGGAGTGTTAGAACAAAAACCATGCTATTGATCTTGTTATTTAAAACTATGCATAATGTTTAGGAGATAATTTAACCAAATTAAGACTGCAGAGGTAATCAGCTTAGCATTTTAAATTTTTGAATGCCTAGGTTTGTTATTTAATACTATTTTTATTTCACTCTCCCAGAAATCAGAGGCACAGATTCCATCTCCTGCCATTACAGTGGCACTCAGCGGGGTTGCCAGTAAAGTTTTCTAACTTCCAGCACCGATCAAGACACCACTCCTCAGAAACCAACAGCCCCCACAAAAGCAGTCACTTCTAGACCTAGAGTACAAGACACAACCTTTCCCCGGTATGTGGTAGCAGCAAAGAAAGGCAAGACTCTGTACTGTGACAAACCCCCATCTAGTTAAGACTGACTGCTGAATCTACCAACTCTGCCATTTAATAGGATACAACTTCAGTCATCTCTATCAATATGTGTTTTCTCAGTTAGAAGCCACAGAAAGAATGTATGTCATTGTTGCGCTAACTTTGAGGGGAAACCCCACCAGAGTCCAAATAACTTAAGAAACAAGACATCTCGGAGTACATCCATTTAATGGTCCACATAAAGTCCATGCAGTGGTCCCTGGACAATTAGAAAAGTGGCGTTAATTTTGATGATTTATGACTTGTGGTGATCCTGATGTTTTGTTAAAAGTAATTCTAAAGTTTTCAAAAAGGTAGGGTCCTCTGTTAACACTTTCCCCAGACTGAAAATGGAAGATGCATACGTCCATTATAGTGGTAAACCACAAAGTTTTGGTGTTCTAACTATTTTTAAAAAGCCATTTTTTTGAGCAATTTAATCCCGCCATACTTCACTCTAAGACAGTGAGGGACTATGACTCACTGGCCTTTGGTGTAAAATACGAGGTTTTGAAAAGATAATTCAATTTGCAATTTTCACTAGAAGTAAATCGTGTATCTCCAGGAGAAATTTGCCATGTCTTCAAGCACACAATCATTTAGAAACCTTCATAACTGTCATTCCTCCCTCACTACAATTTAAAGGCCTCTGTAAAAATATTCTCAGCAGTTTCAGTACATATTTATTAATATTGCCCTATAGTCACAGCCTATGTCCCAGTAGCAAAGGAATCAGAACTTGGAGCCAAAAACATTTGAGAACATCTAAGTGAAATGTATTCACAAGGCAAATTTTTAACATTAATGTGCAAGACAAGTAAAGAGCTTTCCTGCTGCTCTATTTTTAAGATGATTATCAACATAACGTTTTTCTATGTCTGTTCTTATTATTGATAGCGCAGCCATTAGCATTTGCAAATCACATAACGTCCTGATTCTCTTGCAACAAAAGTGCAAGTAATGTTGTATATGAACACCAAGAACAGTGTAAACTAAGTATAGAAACATATTTTAAATAGAAAACATTTTGGAAAGAAAATCATTTTAATCATCCTCAGGTGGGTAATGAGCCTCATTTCGATTTCCCCCAGAGATTTATTACTAGAATTAGCGTTAGTCTCTATAAAACTACAGTATTTCTGTTAATCCACCAGAAAGTATCAAACTTTAAAATAGCCCATGATTTATCATGCGTGCAATAATACAGTTTTGTAACATTTTTGTCATTTTCAAAGCCTTCTAGGATTTTCCTTATCAAGATGTGGCAGAATTCTTGCCATAACTCAGTTGTCTGTCTAAAATACTGCAGTACATGATAAAGAAAATGTTTTATAGTTGGAGATAAACTTACTGTGTCTGGCTTTCCATTTTAATAAAATTTACAACAACGTTTGGAGAAACTGCAGCACCAGATTTCATTGACTCTGAAAAAATATACATACTAGGAGCTAAGATTGATTTTATGCCCATTTAGACATTTTGTATAGCAGTCATGGAAACAAGAAGTTATCAGGACAAGGTAAATTAAGGATTTTAAGGACTGGTTCAACTTAAATTCTGTAGTCCACATGCAAGCAGAATGGCTGCTCATACCAGAAAGTGTCAGAATACGTGGATAGCCTAGATTTTTTTATGTGAGACTAAATGCAACGTCTATCTGCAAACACAGTGTTCCTCCATTTTATTCATCTGAAACAAAGTTATCTTTTGCAGTTAAAGGCTCCTAAAGTAGAGGTGCATAATTTTGGAGTTGGGGATAAGGGAAGAATTAATTATGTTGAACTAAACCTATCCTTTAATTCCCCTAATGAAGTATCATTCCAGAAGCAGATGCCACAGGAGAAATGGCCAGATCCACTGGACTTTGTCCAGGATCATACGTATGTTCTTCTTGGTGTAAGTCACAATCCTTAGAGAGTTTTCCTTAGAAGAAAGATATAAAAGTGACTGTTAGTTGAGGTTGTGAACAACTGAGAGGCAACTGGTTCAGAAGTGTCAGGAAGGACCTGCTTTTTAAGTCATAGCTCTGTCATATCATTTGTATTCTTGGACCATTTGCTTTGCAAGTTAACATTTATCTACCTTCTTCTGATAAGAATAGAGAGAACTGCACATTGGTGTGGTCCTGTAAAAAAATCTTAGTCTAATATAATAGCAACCATTAAAGTGTTCCTCTTTTGGAAAAGTCGAGAAGGACATCAGGCTTTGCAGTCCCACCTCCCGTCTGTGAACACACAGTTGCTGTTGTTGCTATAGTCTAAATGCTGTTACATTAATAAGGTTTCAGTCAGGACTAAAAAGTCTTGGGATAATAAGGGGCAGGGCAGGGGGGAAGAAATACAGAAAAACAGAGGTCAGACAGGAAATTACCCCGTTGAAACTTTGAGAGCATTTCCTTCCTTCCTTCCCTCCCCTGGTTACTGTATTTAAATCCCACAAAGCAAAGCATCAGCAATTCCTCCAAGGGGAGAGCGGCTCTGTGTTAGAAAGGTAAAAGCCACTGACTGGCATAGTTAAATAGACTGGCATCAGGGCTGGGTAAAGAGCTCACACATTTGTGTTTAATTCTGTTTTCAGAAACAGAAATGGAAACTGTCTTTTCTAAAGTGGAATTCTCTTCCTTTAGCACAGCCTCCCAAACACAAGCCGTAGGTGAGCGAGAGCAAGTTTGTGAATTTTCAAAGCAGTATCTTAAACCCACTTGAGACTGTAGTGACATTTACATTTCTACAGTGTGCCCAGTTTATTTCTATCTGGGTTTCAGAAGGAGGCCCATTATTTGCATTGCTGTAAGCTTTTCTTATGCACAGTCAAAACAAACACTGGTACACAAAATAAGTTCACTGGAGGGGCAGGGGAATTTAGCTTTGAATACATTTCAGAGAGTAGCTCTGCTTTGCTGGGAACAAAGCTGCTGGAGTTTTATCATGCTATACTGTCTCTTTTTGAGAAGAGCTGCAGAGAGAGATGTGGGATTCTTCCCCCAGCTCCTGCTCTCCTTCATCCACACTCCCTCTTTCCAAACCAGCTCAAAGGAGCGGCAAGAATGACTGACCACAGCCAAGCTAGGATAGCATTAGAGATTGCCCACATAGTATCATATTAATGTACTCAGGTAAATAAGTGCTGGAAGATAGTAATTTTGATACAGCAAGGGGAGATAGCTCGTAAGAGGAAATTATTTCAGCTGGAAAGCAAGCAACAATTTCCAGAAGCCTACATTTCTGCTTTACTGTTTGCATGCTACAGTTCACAAAAATAGTGAAGAAACTTTCAAGAGACAAACTGAAAGTAGGTTCGGACTCTGCAGGTCTGAGAGGAAGAACCTGAGAGAGAGAAGACTGAGACACGAGGTTGTTAACACCCAGATCTCACCATGACACAGATGGAAATTTAAAGCTTTAAGTCTTTTCTATATTCATTTATTTTCTATTTCCAGGAGGATTTGCTCGAGTGTTTAGCACACATTTGCAGTTTGCTTCTAAAGCCATGCAGGAATTTTCAATAATGTGTGAGAATCACTGGAAAATATTCTCAAACAAAACATGAATCTTTTTACTGGAGCAGCCTAAATTCATCTAGTACAAGATTAGTCAGAAAGTTTCCTAATTGTGGCTGAAATGCAAGTAGACACTATTATGATTAATTCCAGTGAGAAAGAAAACACCAAGAAACGCCCAGGTAATTGCTAAACGTTCTATAAAGTGATGTGACTACTCACAGAAGTCAGGATCTGCCCTCAAACAGTTTAGGAACATAGGACACTAAATTTAATGGCTGATTATACTGTATGTGATGAAATCACCAAAAAAGATCTCTTAGAGCTAAGGTTTATATTGACTCTTTCAGTTCTTGTTTCAGGCTGCGGTGTCAGTACTGAAACATTTGACTCCAAAAGCACAGACAAATTACCTACACATTGAAAAAATAAGCCCCACCATGTGGTCATGTCACCCACCCCTTCCACAGTAAGTACGTGCATTTTTAGTGAGGTAAATGACAAATTAATCCGTTAGCACTGCTAGAACAGAATTCTGTCATAAGAAAAAAATTATGTAACCATCTTCTATGCCAAATCTGTGCTGTTGCCTGTTACTTGTGATTGACTATTCAAAACATGGCTGAAAAGCAGTACTAACTGGGGTGCAAACTAGTTACCTGCACAGCACCATAAAGCAATTCAAGCAATAGTGGCAACTACTTTCACAGACACCAGAGTATACTTTGTGTAATAGTAGTTTTACGGTAGTATATAGTAGTTTTACTAAGTATATAGTTGGCAGGGATGGTTACTACAAAAAGCTCTTAATTATATTACCATCAGGAGAACCACTTGTCTTCAGCAGCAAATACCCCCATTAAGAGATTATTCTGCTTTACACTCACTGTACTCTAGTTTCCATGCAATATTCTTCTTTGGGATTATCCTTGATATGCAGACATAACAGGATCCTTGTTTCCTGTTTCTTGCACATACTATTACCAATAATTAGTTATAAATAGCAACATTAGTTTTTAAAGAAAGATAGGGGTATTTTTAAAAACAAAAACCACCTGGGAAAACACGCAGCTGATCTGAGCCACCTCTACTTGTCATTATACCAAGAACTGCAAAGATGAACCATGAAAGCGAAGAACGCAGAGCTCATCCTCTTCCTCTGCGACATCAAGCTGGCTGTAGCCTGCTCTGTGGTCTAGGCATGCCCGGGGGTGGGATGACCATAGCTGCCACTCCTTGCAGAGAGTAGTAGAACTGTCCCCTCTGTTCTGGCAGACACCTTCGCAATGGGAGACCTCTCAATACACTTCTAGGACAGGGAGGACTCCTGAATTCAGATAATGCCATCAATAAGAGCAGCAACAGCTGCTGTCTGCTCAGCCATTTGGGCGGCATTCATGCTGTTCAGTGGTGCTGGGTAACCTCGGCAGTGAAACGTGGACCCTGCTGCTGGGCAGTGCTTCGGGGGGAACAGCGGCACAGGGTAAGCAGTGAAAGTGCAAACTCTCCTCTGATTTCAAAAAGTGTCAGAAGGGAGCTGTTCCTGCATGCATGCAAAATCCGAGACTGAGAATTTGTTTTTTAACTGAGAACAAGAGGTATAGATTAGAGTCCTGTTCCAGGCCTGTGGACACAAAAGAGATGCTGGACGCCCTTGGAGGTTAATGTAAAGAACACAGAGCTGCAGAAAGGAAAGATACAAGAAAAAGCAGCCGCACCATGTACCAAGTTTGGCACATGTAAACAGGAGAGCAGGAAGATCTATGTTTAAAAAAAAGAAATCAATTTGCTACCTAAAAGTTGTATTTACTGTAAATAGCTCTCTTCAGTCACAGAGACAGTCTTCCCATATAGACAAGATGAACCAACTTCATTACAGGTTTATACAGGGACAATCAAACTGTGGCTCTGTTACAGCTTGAATTAATCTAAACTCTTTCCTCTTTGGGATTAATTTTCAGCAAGATCAACTCCAGGAGCTGGCACCTGGTTGCATGAGTGCTACGGCTAGTGAAGGGAAAAGTGTGTATGTGTGTGTGCATGCATGTGCAGGCAAGGCGGAGACAGGAACATAGAATAAAGGCTGCAGGGACATGACAGTGACTGTTTAGATTTACTTAAAATTACATGAAACCTTAGAATGATCACAAAAGTGTTTAATCAAGAAATAAGCAAAGCTCACATCTCAAGTGAAGAGCATAAACAGAGCAGAGAATTAATTTAGCAAATACAACAAACCACAGAAAGAACAAAAATGAAGAGTTAAAAAATGGATAGCAAATCCAGTATAGAGTAGGAGGGAAACCTAAATTCAGAGTAGCGCTTGTGGGCATTATGGAGAGAGCTGTGATAATAGAAACTGTTCTGAGTAAAGGGTCATCTGAGGTACAGGTGATAAGGAGAGCAAGAGTGCCATGTAAAGGAGTAACACAATAATTCAATAGATGACATTCTGCATGTAAGAGAAGAGAACACAATGCAAGCCAGGAAAATATATTCAATGCTCAGATTAGGACCAAGACATGACTTTGGCAGACAGATAGAAAAATAAATAGACAATAGTAAAATAGACATGAAGGCATCAGGGAATGTGATATAACAACTATAAAGACCTTCCCAGCATCACACAAGAGAAGGAAGCAAAGTCATCCAACCAAGATAAATGCTGGCACGATTGTTAAACCACTGGGTCAGTGTAAATTACAAAGAAAAAAAATTATACTGGTCTAGATGTCAGTTATTCTCAGTACTAGTAGACTGTTATCAGCCAACACTGCTGGATAACATTGGTGCCTCCTTGTTTACTTTCAAAAATAAGCAGAACGCATTTTACTATTGAGCTTACCGTGGGATCATAGCAACATGACCAAGATGGTTATCTGCCTCACAAGACTCAGCATCATGCAAAATAAAATTTTGGTGTATGGATTTAAGAGAACAAGAAAGAAACACGAACACAATCACAGTTAAAATCCCATCTGTCATCTGGAGAAAGCCAGGAAAATAATTGTAAAATTAAAATGAAGTGGCATTATAATAGGTTTTTGATCTGCTATGAAATACTTGGAGCACAGTGCAGGGACTCCTGACCAGAGGCTGAACAGGCTGCTATGGCTATGTGGTGCAACACGGTACATGGTAGATACTCTAAACAATGCTCCGAAGCTTGGCATCTGCATTTGCACAACACTGCAACTAGTGTTGTTCTGCAAACAGTAAGAGAACTATGGGAGAAAGGAAGCTATAAACCTCTTATTTTTTTAAATTAAGAAATATCTTGAAATTTGCAATACAGATGAGAAAAATCACATAACAGAAATATTGCTAGGTACATGTCATGATAAGCTAGAAGGATTTCTTTCTTCACCTTGGATTGACAAATTTCATATCAGATATTCCTGTTTGGACATTGCAACCCAGTAGTAAAGCAGGGTCCAAAAGAATCGAGCTTATTAAATGATCTACAGAGTTAGCCACTAGTGTGGGTACATATATATGTGTCTGTGTGTGTGCACACATGTGCATCTGTGGGTGCATATATATAAAATCCTCATATTATTAGCTTCTTTTCTGTTGCTGTAAACAAGTTTCAATTTCCTCACATAAGCCTTCAAAATTATTTTACAGTATTTATCTCACAGACTTCAGAGGCTTAGTTATCTAATGAAGAACGTAAATAGAGAACACTTAGATTTGTTTGTGTTGGGAAGTACGAGAGAAGAAACCTTCCTGAAAGGGTAATAAACAGACTTTGCAGTCAACCAGAACTCTAGCAATAACAGAGCACAAGAACAATACTAGAGTCTGGCATTAATGACCTCCAAGGCAGATTGTTCGCAATGGGGTTATGCTGTGCTTTTAGAGTGCTCTAACCCGAATTCCTATAGCCATGGCCTTCCTCCTGTGTGTTCAAAGGCAAACCACTGCCATGGAAAAAAAAAGTAGCACATTTTGGTCAAGATTTCAACAAAGGGCAATGAAACATAAAATAACATTGGAGAATAAACTTGTTAGCATCAAGTGCTCCAATTCCCACTGAAGACTTTTGCTTAGGAGCATGCATGCAGCAGTATTCAGAGAATGTACACTTTCACAGTGACAAATTCAAGAGGCACCCAAGCACATACACTGACCTCCCTTCCCCTTCATGGTATTTGCTTGGGTATAACAGCTCACTGCAGTTCTTAAATACCATTCAGAACTACAACAGTGCAATTCATAGCTTGTACTTAACAGAGACGCTCCAGGTGAGAAGATTGAATTACTTTTCTGAATCAAAGCTTTCTAACTTGCCCTTTGTAACCTTGCTGCTCTCCTTTCCTTTCTACTAGTCTCAACTGCAGTACTCTGATAACACAGAAGATTTGAACTCAGCCCGATTTATCCAAACATTATGTATTTTTATATTTTGAAATAGTTCTAAAAATCTAGAGAGTTATAATAATTAAATCATACATTGCATTTGTATTCCTATATTACCTGTGGCCCAACAAATTTATTTTATTAAAAAAAAAAAACAATAAGCATTCAACAGTATGGACCAGGTTATGTTATATAGCTAGAAGATCATAAAGCAAAAACTGTCTGGGACACATTGAGGTGAGCAGGATCACCTAGGCCTGTCTTGTCTTACTTCAGTCTCAAGAGGAGAAGGAATAAAGGAAAAATATATATCAGATATTCCAGAGCAAATACCAGTAGCACATTGAACGTGGACCAAGAGCCAGTCCATGTTAGTAACTATTTCTTGTTGGAATGAAATAATGGTGTGGGCTTGTCTATCTGAATCTCTCACCTCTGTTAGACAGTCTGAAACAGATGACATCATCCACTAGAGTATATAGAGTTATTAGGAGATAAAACACAGAAAAATGGATGTGCTTAAAGTAAGTAAGCCTTCAATGGTCAGAGTCACGCTTCAAATTGGATCCTTCGGTTTCTGAAAGATGACTGCCTTTTCTGCAGGGTTGAGGGGAGGATACAAACGTGGCAATATTATTGCCTGTGACTAGCCAAACATGATGCAAGATGAGCAGAAAGGAGGTACCACCCCTTTGTAATGCTCTGGTCTGGCTCCTCATACTAAGGCAACATTCATATTGTCTCCATATGTTTTCCATTTCATTTTTCAAGATTCCCTTAAGTTAATCTATTGTGTCATTTGGATTTTATATCTACCATCACCCACAGTCTTGTTGTGGCAGCAGGTTATAATGTACATATAGGTAATCCCTTGGAGAAGAGTAAATTACTTCACTGGGATTGTTGTTCTTTGGAACTAATTATCCTTCTGTCATCTTTCCTGGGAAGGCGTTTTGAGGAGAATACTGTCTCTTTGTTTCCCCCACTGCTGTCCCTCACACATCCTGGTGAGTGAAACTTGAAATTAGTTAAAGATTCCTGTCCTCTTAAGAAACAGATCAGAAATAGACTGTCGTTGATGAGCGTTTTCAAATTTCTGATCTGTGCCTTCCCATTGCTTGCCAGAGACCCTCCATGTGATTGCTCTCTGAAGCTACGAGTTCCCATTCAGAACAAGTGACCCTTACCAGCTGATGAAAGCAAAGCAAACAAACAAACAAGCCTTTGAGCCATGCTGGATGGAATCCATTTACAGCATACTCCCTGTAGGAAAAGAATAAATAGTCACGTATGCTTATATAACTAATTGAATTACTTCCAGAATTTCTTTCCCCCAGCTTAACACTCAAACTCATAGGGAAGTATTTGACAGAATTTATTTCTTTGAAAAGATGACTGCCTGCACCTATTGTAGCTCGTATGCTCCTCAGCAAGCAAGTGACCCTTGCCTGAAAGCAAAGCCTCAGTGTGAATCCTGGCACTTTCTCTTCTTCTACTACTGAATTTTGTAGTAATATTTGTATCAGTTACATGTTTTCCTGCTATTTTGAGAGGTCAGGCAGCCTTGAATTGACTGATGTTAGTCTCCAGAATGAAGGTGGCAGGGGGCAGTGATTATCGCAGGGATCGATGTGCTTCCATTGTACTTCCTAAATGAGTACGCTCCTCCCAACTAAAATACTGCCTTCAGCTTGCTACAAAACTTCATAAGCCATGTCTTTGAAGATCTCCTGCAAGCACTTTCTGTAGTCACAGACCATCTCTCTACCACTCCAAATCCACCATCCCTCTGCCAAGAGTAGACACATACAATTTTTCATGTAAAAATGTTTCGTTAAAAACATGGGAAGAAGAGGTATTACTGCCTAATTCCTATATAATAGCCAGATACATAGCAACTGCTAGAGAATAGGAAACCTTTGCTCAGTTTGTTCCTCAGCCAGAGGTTATTAAAACCTTCAAAGAGGACATACAAGCAACCCTTGCTTTAAGGTATTCTTCAGTGGGGGCATCCTCCATCTCACAAGCTGAACTTGGCCGCTGTGTGGCAAGGATATCAGTGGAGACCAGTGAAGGTAGCCATCTGTTGGTGAGGGTTCCTCCCTGCTCATGTTGGCAACGGCCACGGGTAACATAGGAATACAAGTGTGAAATAATTTTCATATGTCTCAAGAACAGTGCAGGTCAAAAAAGCATTCTGGCCCAGCTGTACACTAGCCAGAACACCAAAGGTAGCTCCAAAGGTAGCTAGTTTTCAGTACTGCAGCTACGCTGCTGCCAGTTATGTGAATTGCCTAGTGCACAGCCTGACCAGGTCCATCTGCGCAGACTGCCGGCCACTCCATGTACCCTCAAGCTCCCCACAACTCTGTACAGGCACTCTCAGCTAAACCTCTGGGGTTGAGCGCTCATCATCTCTGTAGTCTATGCAAGCTATTTCCAACTTGATTTGACTTTTACCTTAAAACCTTCTTTTTAACTTAGGGCCATCCATCACTAAAGCAATTTATAGAGTACTTCATACCCAGGATTACAAACATTTGCATTTCATTCCGTATGGGTGTACACCTGTAACACTCTCCTTTGTACTAAAGTCTCTCAGTTTCAAATCAAACCAAGGCTGGCTCCTGGTTGCCTCTATTCATCTGTTCCCTTTTCCCTGTACAGCCTAGGAGATAACATGATTTATTGTGAAATCCTTTCTCAGTCTTGCCATTAAAAAACATCTCTTCTGTTATACACATTAACTCTTAATGCATATATAATGTACTCCTAAAACTCTTAATTAACATCATATCAATCTCAATGCATCATTTTTTTGATGTGTACAAGAACATAAATATTTGTACAAGAGAGTCTACAAACTGGGATGTGACTGCATAGAGAGCTAAGTAATTACCTAAAAGTATTAATGTGAAGGCAGGTGGCTAAAATACACGTGCAACAATTTAACAGCACAGTGTTGTCTACTGGTCATCAAGCAACACAGTGCTGGAAAGTAAATAACAATGGCTTGCATTGGAATAAGCAAATGAACAGAAGAAATCAGAATTCACACCCTCTTCATTGTGCTGTACTTCTTTGTACCATATTGAGGTGGTTAGGTGTTTCTGCAGACTTCTTTGAAATATCAGATTTGAAGCTTACTTGCTTTACTCTGAAAAGCTAACCTAGGATGTGTGTAAAAGTCACCCACATGCATCAGTGAAGCTTGGACAGTGTTGTTGTCCTCCTCCTACAAGTGCTTCCAATAGGAGCTTTCATTGTTGGCTCCAGCTGGCAAAGCAATGCATGTTGCATACAGTCAATGTTTGGGAAGCACTCAAATGCTGAGGTAATCAATACCAGGCAAGACCCTGGAAAAGAAAAAACAATTACACTGTTGCCCATCTACCACAACAGTACTCTTCTGTCATTGCTCCAGGCCATGGAGCAGCCTGATTCAACCAGTTTCTGAATTAATTTCTTGGCAGTACACAAAATGGTCTTCTAAGCTGACCACCTTTTCCAGATACCCCTTGTGAAAGCCTCAGAAAGGGTGCACCTACCTACCCAGGTGCAGAGCACAGCAAGTTAGATCATCTGTGTTGACTCGTTACTTCAAACTGAAACCTTGCAGTGACACTAAGGGGGGAATCTGAACTCCTGATTTGTAGGAAAAATATCCAACATACCGTAAAAATAAAAGATTAGCTTACCATGTGCAAAATATACACATGCTGTATACAGTTCTCCTTATTTTGATACCTGGCTTCACTAGCCAATATTAATACTTTCTACCCAGTGCTAGCCATCCCTAGATGCTTTCATGCAGCAACACTCTTATCTCAGTTACAAGTTCTCCAAATCCAGCACACTGTCACATGACACATCTGTTTCTCTAGCTAATCAGCAAAAATAGTGCTTAAATTATGCCTAGGCCTGCACTGAATCAAAAATTTAAATTTTCACTCCATTTCATGATTTAAGGAGTCCTCCAGAATAGAAAATACATCTGGTTATTGACAGCTTCTGCACTATATCATCAGATTTTTGGCAAGGTACAGTCATTCTGTGATTCACAGTGCTGATAACTATGTATTCTATCAAAATACATTTGTAAAATCCCTTGGGAAAGGTAAAGAAAAAGGAGATAGAAATCCTAACCAACCCATCATTGGCCTTTCATTCTCTTTAGAAGTGCTGGTCCCTTTGAGAACATGTTTTTCCCTTTCTTTTAAAACATCCTTACATCATCCTACTCAAAATATGTTACAAGGATTATTCTATGTCAGAAGTGTAGTAAAATACTGTTATGTGAAACAAAGCTTCTTGCTGAAACAAATAGGAAATAGATTTGCTTCCATCTTTATGTTGAAATACTAAATCACCGAATCAAACTGATATAAGCTATTGGTTAGGTTGTTTGAAAATGTGCCAGCACATCAGATGAGTACTGTCTTCCGGAGAATACACAATAGCAGATGATATATATTAAGACTAAGGCTATGCAAATAATTGATTTTGCAGTTTGTTTGGGGAGCGCAAAAACTCATTGCAAATTAGTCTGAAATATTCTCACTTCTTGGGAGAGAAAACAAACAAACCCCACTCAAGTCAAAAGAAGGCATTTCATACTTAATGTTTTTAACCTTCTGAAATGTGTCTGCATAAGAAGCTAACTGAGGAAACTTTAAAATGCTTATTGCACATTCTTCAAAAGAGTCATCAATGCTATTTTTCAGGCTGACTTTGAAATGGCCTCCATTTCAAGAAGAAAAACTAGAAACATATCAATCCTTATGCATATATACTATTAAGTTTCCATTATAGTTATTTATTAATGAAATGATATTTGGAGGATGGGGTTTATGCCTGCTGCATAGAATACAACACCAAAATCTATATACTTGCATTCCCTCCTGAAGAAACTTGGAATTAAATTGTGATTTTTTCTCCTGAGGCCTTGACAATAATTTAGCAGAATGCCTTAACCCATTCACATCAATGCTATCGAGTTCTATGGAACAGTATTTCATTCAGAGGAAAAATTGTAACCTTTCCATCTAAGGCCTGCCCATCTGTATTTCCTTGTCCTCTGGGCTGTAGCGCACATTGTATAGGTTTTGTTTGTTTGTTCCATTTGGTTTGCATACATGGATCAAAATTTAAAACAACGAAAAACTATGAAGTGTCAATTAGTCGTGGCATAAATAGTCACACAAGAGAGTCTCAGGCCAGTGATGGGCTTTGACTGCCATTCCCATCACAATCCTTTAAATATTCTTTATAAGCCTACAAATCCATATCGAGCCCTAAATGTTTTTAAGTATCCATAAAACAAAGAGAGGCATATTACTTTCTACAAAGTCATTAAGAAGTTTTCTCTACTGTTCATATTTTGGAAGAGTTTTTCATGGCTTTCATTTTACCTTTAAATAACAAACTCAGTGTTATCTAATGTGCTGCCTCTGAAAATTCAATCAGCAGCACTTTCTTCACAGCCCATATTTAAATTGTAGCACTTAAATAGTATTCTACATCTTCAAAGCAAGCACTGCACCAATATTTAAACTAATCCTCATAACACTTCAAGGTCCACATTAGTTCAATGATTTAAAACAAAGAGAAAGGATTTCTGCTGAGTATGAAGAAAAAAAACATTCCAAAAAAGGAAAAAATACAGCATACATTCACTATCCCAAATACGCAGATATCATGAAGCACTAAGCCTGCTTTAGAGACAGCAAAGCCCACGTAAGTGAAGATATTCTGAAACGTGTTAGTATTAGAAAGGCAGCACTGCACACACAATGTTTTGAGAACAGAAACACTACTAATAACACCTCATCAAAACAGCTTCATTTGTGAACCAACCTTAATAAGCACATCCAAATCCTTCCACACTTCCCCAACATCAGACAAACTCTCAGCTTGGTCTGCTTTGTGTAAACCCTGCGTGAAAAGCTGTCCATTTAGAAAGCAGTTCTCTCACCTGGGTTAAATCTGTATTGGCCATGGAAGTCAACCTGCTTGTTAAACACCTAGTAGTAAGGAAACCACCCCAGCCTTCCCTAGGCAATCAGAAGGCAGCTGTGACTAGCTTGGCCAGACCTTCTGTTCGGCAGCTATTTTGCCAAAGCCAATGCATTCATCACGTCCTACCTGTTTACTTCTTTAGTACCTATGGGAGGTTTACAAATTCTACAACAGCTGTGCTTAAGCATTTTAAGAACCAGGTTTTCAAAGGTGTTTAGGCATATAACTTATTCACTACCACCAGAGTCAGACATCTATCTATCTCTGTGGATCTAGGCCTTAAATCTGTGCAATCTGTCATTGCCCAATTCCACTTAATCTGAGGATTTGGCACAAACAGCTCATTTGCGTCACTTCCTCTAATCAGGATCTCTTTTGCTTCCCTGGCTTTCTCTGTATGTATTGGCTTCTTCTTTCCATCATGTTAGATTTACATAGTTCAAATCCATCCCCATTTATTGCTTACTGCTGGGACTTCATCCAGTATCTTATTTTACCTTTAATTGATTTTTAAGGTAGATGCTAGAATTGGAATCTAATTCAGGTAATCAAACTATACTGACAATGCCATCAGCTGACCACTTTCCTATAGATACTGTGAGAAACTCTTACTTCAAAATCAAGTTTAGCAAAGACAACTTTGCTGTACATAGCAAGGCCACCTCGCTCCTTCACATGCCACTCTAGAAAGATAACAGGATGTTGGAGGAGATTCAACCACACAGGAGGAAAATGTCCTCTATAAATGAGTCATTTAGGACAAATTAAATAAACCAACCCAGTTCCTGCCACAGAGAGGAAGGTCAGGTAGTAGTCAGGGCTGGTACATCTGGGGCTGCATTTGCAGTGCTGAATGCTGCTCTTAACCACAAAGCCACCCACAGAAAAACACTGTGGAGCCAGCTGTACACCAGACTAGCCCCTAACTTAACTTATTTTTGTCCATTCAATAGCCAAAGTGTAAGTGGAAAAATTAACCTAAATACCGTTTTCACCCTCCCTGCCAGTTGTACCTGCTGCGTAAGAGAATCTCTTCCAAATTCTTTCATACAAACTGTCTCCCGGTTCTGGAGGCCTGGAAACTTAACTGCAAAAGGGAAAGATGTGGGAGGCAAAAGACACAGATATGTTTTTCCTGGGGAAGCTTAATTAATTGTTTTGATAGCACATTAATTACATCAATTGCTTTGGAAGTGCCAACAGTTTTTTATCATTACCACCACAAACAGTCATGGAGGACAAGAAATAGTCGAACCACAGTACTTGATACATTGATTTTAGATGGTGACTTGAATGTTTTATAGCTTTTTCTTTCAACAGATAATCACAGACCACATGATACTACAATAGAAAGCCCTTCTAGTGCAAATAAGGGATGTTTTGGGGGATTAAAAGGAGGCAGAAATGGAGCAGGTTTTTTGTAATATGTTTCTATGGTGTTTCTAGTATGTCTCAACTCACCTTTTATGTATACACTTGAGTCCATGCTGGTTTTATTCCATTCTGAAATTATGGTGGTTCAGTTAGAAGGCACTGCTCTCAGCTGAAATAGATAAATACAAAGGATAAGATAGCAATTAAAGGTTGTTTTTTTCCCCAGCTTCTGCACA
>VZTL01025501.1:8470-28383 GCA_013400535.1 Scopus umbretta | reverse complement strand
CACAAGCAGTTTGTCCTTACTGGCACTCGCAGCTAGAGGACCACAGTGCCATCTCTCTCTCTGAGCAATGTTTGCAACATCATTTAACCTGCCTTCATCATAGGACAAAGTTGTTGTGAGGATGAATTATGTTAGTGTATGCTAAGCAGGCAATCATTACAGCTATTGTGCATCCCACCATCTCTTTTATATAGCTATAGACAGTTGCCCCATTGCCATTTCGCTGTGGTCTTCCAGTTTCAGTAACATGTTATTCAAGGAATGTAAAATCCCATTAGTTTACATCCTCTGTGCTATGTGATTGAAATACTGCAGTTATGTAGCATGCCAAAACAACTAACTCCTGCAGAAACAATGGTGCTGGATTACAAGATGAGACAGGAAGACAAACATGCTTAGCCGGCATACCTGATAAGCAGCCTTTGCTCACAAGAACCTTAGGAAGGCTACTAATGCACTGCTATATTCTTGCCTTTTGTGTTCTTAATTGGCAGCTTATCTGAACACACAGATGAGGGAGATTTTTTGCCATGCCAGTTCTACCAGCGGGTGTACAGGTTGCTCCAAAGGAAATAATCTGCTGGACAACTGCTTTGGTGCTGTATTAAAAAGATCTATTCAGAGACAGCAAGTTGCTCTATCCTGGGTCAGTTTCAGGGGCTTCTCTCATGTGTTCCGGAGGGATGTTGTGGTAAGCTGTACCCATTAATATTCCTACTCATGCTGAATTCACAGCATTCCAAAAATCCTCATAAAATGATAACGCCTGAGTGTCCTTCTGCTCTCATCAGCATCCTATCTGGACATTTGGTAGGATTCCTTTTTATCCCTTAGCACTTGTCACCGCATTGAATTTCCAGCTTTCTGAGATATGCTGGCCTCTAGAAACAAGCACAGATAGCTGCAGCCAGCACCCTTGGCTACCTCCAGTTACCAGCCTGATTAGAGGCAGAAATTCAGAGTCTTAAACAGGAAAGAAGAGATTTCTCAAAGCCATCTNCATGCTCCAGCACCTTGATTTCCTGCAACTCTTGCAAATCTGGCTCAGGAAGCTTAGACCTAGAGATAGCTTTCAGCCTATTTAACCTCACCATGTGACCACAGAACTGCAGAGATGGTCTTGACATGTTAGGCCTCTCCACTGCAGAATGTCATTGATCTTTGTTCTTATGAGCAGTTGTAACTGGACACGTTAGGAAAATTATGTTAGGAGAACACAGGACAAAAATTTCAAACCGAGTTAGTCCTGTGACTTCAAATTCAATAAGCCTGTACAAGTACTAGTGGTGAGCAACTCATCGCATCATGGAAACAGAGTTTAAAACAAAATATTTTGCTGCTTCTGTATAATGGTTTACCTTTACCCTTCAGGTCACTAGCTTAGAGGGTAACAGGAAGGGAAGGGTAAAACAAATAGGAACTCAAACCCAGTATATCCTTTCCCTGTGTTTCTCATGAGTCAAAGCGTTCCCCATACAATCATAAACTCCAATAGGAAATGAATTGTGATTCAGTGACCTAAGAAAATTCAAAGCTACTAAAGCAGCGAATCAGCACAAGTGAGCTAGAGCCGGTGCTAACAAAGAACACATGGTACCAGTTACACTTGGCTAATTGTCAGTAGTGATGAGCACTCACAATGCCAACTGAAGCCAAGTGGAATGGTAGGAGACCAGCACATCAGAAGACCAGGCTCTTTGATTTAAAGGCTATCCTGAGGCACAGAAAGCCTACCAGTGGGATAAAAGAATGGAAGACAATGACTGTCAGTAAGAGACAAGCATTCTGGGAAAACAAGCTGAAGCCAACAAAATAATCCCCTCTGTGTCCCACTCCTCAGAAAGGCATAAAACTCAGCGCTCTAAGAATCCAGGGGTGAAAAATATTTGTGGAGAGGAAAAACGTGGTAAGTGGTGCAGTAGTGTTTCAGAGCTGGGTTTTTAGGGTGACTGCTGAAGAGATGCTTGATGGGAGTACCTAAGGGAAGGCTATTATGTTCTCCAGCTGAGAGAACCCATCTCTGCAAATGGATGGTGTAGGAATCTTTCTACTCCTGCAGAAGATAAAGCACAAGCAGGTACCCACATACACAGCCCTGTAACTTGACTGCCCAGCTGTTCAACAGTTTTCAAATCTGCATAAATAAAATAAACTATATTTTACTATGAAATATATTTTCTCTAGCACCTATAAATATGACAGCTTATTGCAGAGTCTTGATTCAAGAGTATTTCTACACCCTCACTTCGTAATCGCCTCACTCGCTGCCAGCTACAGCTCTAGCAAGATGATCCTAATGATATTCATTATGCAGCATATACAGTATTAAAATACTAAATGCTTACTAAATACTAAAAACATGTCACCCTCTACTCTTTCCCCTTATCAGCCAAAAAGGAAATGTGAATAAAGCTCGGTATTTTTGGGAACCATGAAGGAGGGAGTGAATGCATGCATATTAAACACCAGCAAAAAATTACAAGTGCTTTCAGTTTGTAAATTAGCACATTCCCAGTTGAGTCAAACTGCAGGCTCAGGACTGGATCAACAATCTCCACAAATGTGAAAATGAAGCAGTGTATTTCAGGCTATTTTGACAGACTGGAGAGATTCAATGCTTAGCCTCTTCTTTTAACTTTTCCTTTACCCTTCCTCGTCCTCAAGATCGTGTAACAGCAGGCATTGTTCTCAACTGTATCCTGCTGCTGTCTCTTTACAGTGATCATTTTCTTCTGCTTCTGGAAATGCAGAGATAGTCTGAGTGAACTGGACCATAACCAGTATGCAGCAGTAACAAAGTGTCCCGTTCTGTCAGATGTAGAACATAAAATTGGGAGAGACAACTAGTTTGTAGCTCTTACAATTTTTTTAAGATAAGAGTGTCCCCACCTTTCCTATCACTTAATAAGAAAAGTTGGAATGTACACAACTGGAAAGTGGGGTGCTCCCAGAACCTGTGAGAATCACTGGACATCCACATGGAAATCTTCAACCCACGCTGCAAACCTTTCAAGCAGTAAACTCCTAACACCTCCCTGATTGTAGCTGCCTTTTGAATGCGGGCAGTGTGTTGTAGAGAGAGAAAACGCACATGTTAATACAGCCTCAAACCCCTTTACGTAAGTAGAGGCTTTCATCTCACTAGAGAAATAGATGGAGGCAATGCATTTAACCTGGGAGAACAACTCCAAGGTAAGCTTCCCCTTGGAGACTGGACACAGAGAAAAACAAAAACAAGGAGATTCCAAAAGGTTAATAGGATATTCAGAAGAAGAGGCTTAGAGGAAAGCAAGTGGAAAGGACATGCCATTTTCAAGTTCTTCAGAAAAGATTATCTTTAATGGCTCCCTAGTCACCAAATCCCAAATATTGGGACAAGTAAGTTGTTAATGTGCTAAAGCCCCAATTGAATAGTTTATCTCATCACACCAATGTCTAGTCAAGTCTCATATACTGCAGTAGAACATTTTGAAAGAACAACATTTTTGGTTCCTTGTAGAGAGGGGATGGATATAAATGTATATCATTTCTTTGCTTTGTTATGCATTAATGCCAGTTATCAGTTGTTACCAGAACTCAGTAGTTTGTGAACATGTTATTTTAAGCTACCTCTGCTGCAGCATGTAAATGCCTTGAGTTTCGCCTATATTTATGCAATTAAGCTGCATTTAGGTTTCCACTGCCAGGGGTGATTTCTGCAGTAATGTGTTGTGAGCTTCTCTCTAGGACAGGCTTTTAATAATACAGATCCCGATAAAATTTTAGTGTAAACACACTGCTGAACCCTGAGGATGAAATGCACAAGATTTGAGTACTGAAAATAAATCAGGGGTGGATATCTATGTATTTTCCTCTTTTCTGTGGCTGGCTGAGCAAGCTTTCTTGAACAAGAAGTGATCTTGCTATGAATTTAATCAATGTTGTATTTAGTGGGCCCTAAGTTCCTAAGTCTTTCCATATTTTCACTGGCTATTACTGTTTTCAAACAGCTGTTAGTGAAAACTGCAAGAAAAAAATATATTCTGATAGTCTAATTCTTATAAATATAGCTTCTCACATGCTTTGACATAAATTTGGATGAAATGAACTATGGGTCCTACATGTCCTGAACATTCCTTGTAAGAAATTGAAGGGAAAAGAATAATTAGGAATATACGTAAGTAAAGATACTTAGAATGAACAGCTTTCTCTAGGATAAAAGAGAACTTAATAGTAGTGCCATTAAAGTTTGCATGTGATTAATATTTACTGTGGATCATAAAACTGCATGCAAACACTTGTGCAAAACTCCCATTGATACCTACAGGGGATGTTTACATGTCATTTAGTCATAACATTCACACTTCATAGAGGATCTAATCAGTAAGCTGATAAACTACTTTGAGACTACACTTGCTTAGCTTAAAATGTAAGAAGTAAATGTCTAAACACTGGTTATGTTTGACCAGACTGAAGATAGCGCAGCTTTGTGCATCCAGGCTCTCAGCTGCAGTCTGTACAAGTCTGATCCACCTTGCCGATTAGCTAGGACCCCGACTGAAACTCAAGAGAAGGCCAGCCAAACTCAAGAGAATGCATATGTCTTTCTAAACACCAGTCACATTAATCAACTAAAGAAAGAGGTTTAACTGCTGCATTTAAAAATTAAATATGATAAAAAAAATTATGCTCTTCTTCAGCTGGTGTACAAGGAAAATACCTGATAAACTAAAGATGAGCAAAAAAAAATAGACCTATTGTAGCTACGTCAATGTGTGTGTTTCAAGGACACTGTAATCTCACATTTCAGGGACGGAGATTACAGCTTGCAAAAAAAAAATCGAGGAATCTACCCCTCTTCCCCGAATAAGTACCCCTTCTCTCTGAGTGCCTTAGATGAGCATATTCATAGAATATTATTCATTCTCTGAATAATCAGGTTATAAAACAGTAGGCATTGCTGAGGGCAAGAAATCAAACTTGATGGTCTGATGCAATATGGCAATTCCTACAGCACTACTAATAGTTCATTTCCACACAAAGTCCTTCAAATAGCTAGGTAAGAATTCCACTTTCCTTCAGATACCTCTGTCAACAGAACTTGTGTTGCATGCAAGATTTATGACATCCTTCAGGCATTCCACATGACTTGTCTCACACTGGCATCTGTACAGGTCCAGGTGCATGTCATATTCCCTGAGAGGTTGTGACGGAACCCCTTGGCAAATGAGCTCCAAGAGGCAGTCAAGGGACTAAGTATCAAAATGTTTAGTTGGGATTGCACGGAGACTGTAAGATATTATGAGTTAGCTCTGTGAAAATACCTGTTCAAGGCAAAAATTAAGACACAGCAGACATTCCATACTAAGGAATAATCTGGCACACTGGTAGCTGATGGATTGTTAATGTCTAGTATATTGGTAGAATGGAGCATAAGGAAACAATTAAGCCTCCATACTGCTTATAAGCTGTAGAACTGACTTTTGATAGAAAATAACAGCAGCTTCCAGCCTGCTATCAAAGTTTATGCAGCTAAAGTAGGCAATGCAGTTTTCTTCTGACAGCATGTCACTTACACAGCATTTAAGATCAAAATGTGCATTCTCCCCCTGCTTTTATCATCAGTTATCTTCTCTTTAATGAAACGGCATGTTTTAGAGACAGAAAAAAAATCCTACTCTTTTTAAAAAGTGAACAGAACAGCAGCTGTTTACTTTGGAGCGTTCAGTAACATCAGATCAACTTCTCTTCCCTCCAAAAGATCTGGGTTTTAAAGTCTATTCCCTGAGCAGCATTTTCTATCAAAATATTTGTTAGGTAGCATTTTTTCCACCTCAGTTGTTGGAAAATATGCAAAACAATTATTGAAAAAAAAAAATGTAGCTTTCTTTTCACTGTAGAGAGCATACTGATTTGGGGTTTTAGCACAACTAAATTCTCTTTGAAATATGGAGATGTCTCTGCTTGGAACTCCAAACTAAACAAGGAACCCCCAGCCAAACCCTAGAGAAAGTATAAAAAATGAGCTATAAAGCAGTTATCTGCCCTGTCAGCATGCTAACCAAGGAATTCACCCTTGATTTCCAGCAAATATTTCAGCAAGAGCAAGGTGAAGTCTTTATGAATTGAGAGATAAAGACGAAATACGCTCCATCAACTGTGCTCTGGAAGTAAAATGAAAGGGCTCCATACTTATAAAGGTAAAGTAGATCCTTTTGAAGAAAAGGAAGCATCACAGAATCTAAACTCATTTCCTGTGCAATATCCTCTCCTCTATTTAGGCTCCACGCTAATTGTTACCTCTTCCCTTTCGGTAAGTTTTATGAAGTTTTTTTGTGTCTTTTTCCACTTGTTTGGGCTGAAATCTATTAACACATAACCAGCCTGTGGACTTATCATCATATCACATATTCTATACACCTACAAGGTAGCACCTGTCTTTTGTCACCTCTTAAATGTCCGGGAAATACCTCCCTCCCCCTTCAAAGAGCTCATCATAGCAAATCATTCTTCAAGTTGTCTACACTGTAATCTGGACAGCATGTGCAATGTATCTGCCCCTAGCCATGACTTTTTTTGCATACCACCTTATCATCACCTCATTGGACTGGTGTGCATCTAACAAGGGTTATAATCATTTGGCTGCCTCCAACACTAGCTTCACCATGATGCTTCCTGATGGCTTCTGAACAGACTTCATGTCCATCTGGTGCCCCAAGGTGAACTGACAAACTCATTCAGAGTGGCAGAGAATGTAGCCAGCAACTCCTTTTTAATTTGAGTTTATCTCGCTTCCGTGCCTATCAAGCTTTACTGAACTGGCTTTGCCTCAGTGCTGCTCCTAGATCTCCTTCCTAGGCATCGTTACCTCTATTGTTACACTTCTAGCCATTCCACAGTAAGACTGAACGTGCTAAAGCATGGTACTGGTCTTATGACTTCTCCTGCTCTTTTTGACCATACTAGATCTTTTGACTCTCACAAAGGCCCATAGATGTATTGAATCTGGAAACATAATTTGTAACTATTTCTAAATTTAATTCACCTGCACGCCTTGAGCTGGATGTATTAATGATTCAGTTTCTCTGGTTCTAGACAGAGACCTTCAGATGTCATGTGCTCTATTCATCTTCAGTTTTTGACATAGCTTTCACCTTAATGTGATATCCTGCTCCTAGCACCCTACTTGGAGTTGTTACAGCTTCGTACAGTGCTGAATCCTTTCTTCATTGAGGCCTCCTGCTGCAAGAAAAGCAATATCAAATGCAGTCTTTGCTTGAGATTCCCTCTAGCCCTAGTTTCCATTGACAGTGAAATGCCTCAAGTCACACTGATAGACAGAAAGGTTTTTGTTGTTTGGTTTTTTGTTTGGCTGGGAGAGGGAAGGTCAGCCTTTTTTTTTTTTTTTTTAAGAGCATCTCCTGAAACCCATAGCAAAGTTTGTCAAAAGGGGCTGATACTTCTTTTTCATATTAGCGTCCTGATCCCAAAACGTAGCACTGTAAGATGATCTATGCCCTACAGAAGTACTGAATGAGCATTACACCTAGACTTTTTGCCTGATGTTTCTGATGCATTATATTTTGTGGAGGCCCTTAATGACACTCCCAGGACAAGTGTCAAAATCTGATTATGATTTCTTTTGACAATATTTCTGTTAAAATAGATTGGTCATTAGAAACAATATTTTTGACCTTGTACTTTTTTGAGGTCCAAGAGTGCACAGGAGTACACAGCAATCTGTCAAAAGTAATATTCTATCTCTAACATGAATTAGAAATTGTTTGTACACTGAGTAATTTTTATCCTTTATTTTTAAAAGAAAAGGAAGACATGTAATATTTGCCCAAAAGTTTAGCTGGCAGCAGTAGTTATGGCTAATGAAGACAAAGGGACAATGTTTTATGAAAGTTTGTCATTTTGACCTGACTGAATCATCTGTTGTGTTCTATTCACAGTGTAGATTTTATGTTAACATAGCCATAGCTTTCTACTGTCACAAGTGAAATGGTTAAAGTTATCGTAAGGTCTCTTTCATCTGGAGAGAAGGCATGTAAAAACCAAACTATTTCAAAACTTCCTTCTTTATTATTAAATTCATTCTGGTAACTTCCCTCTGCCTAATGTATTATGCATTGAAATTCTGGCAATTAAATACTAGCTCATTGCTCAAGATTCAAGATCTACTTTAAAAATTTACATTGTATTGCAAAGTGTCAGTTGAAAGTACCTGGTGTTATTATGATCAAATATTTTATTAGAAGGTGTCCCACTAATCCAACACAAATGTGAAGGTAGCTTATCTGGAATGGTTTCACAGAACAACTTAAAGACCAAGATGATCACTACATATGACTTCCCAGATAAATTACAAGTTTTAAAAACTGTTTTTTAAACCAAGTTATTCTTATATTAATCCACATAAGTGTTTTTTATTTTTGATTTTTTTTATATTCGATATGTCTGCCCAGCCTTCAGCTGGCGATATTAAAAGATATGTGTTGCCTCACTTTTGTGAATTGTTAGCTACTGGAATAACCTTAAGAAGCTTTTTTTATTTTTTTACTTTAATGTCTAGCATCATCTGCAAAATAAATTATATCCTCTCTAAGCTGATATTTGATGACAGAGAATCACAGATCTTTCAATAAGCAAAGCAGGATCCGGAATCTTTGAAGACCTGGACTAACTCCCAACCCCCAACTGAAAGTCAGGGCAAATCCCCCTGTAATTCTCAGGCTGTTAATAATTGGGGGGGGGAAATCAATATTAAGTATCTACAGAAGACTGACATAGCCTAGTCATAGCCTAGTGACTTGAGAAGAGTAGATAGAAGGTGTGATTTATATATGTATTCACCTACCTGTTGATAAAAACCATGTATTTTAAGAAATAAGAGAAAAATCCCTAAAATCTTGAACTTCATGTGATAAAAAAAAATAAAATCTTAAATCAAATTTCTGTCAGAGGCATCTTTATTGTAGCTCTACCTTCTTACAAAAACACTGTAATAAACAATTTAGTAAAAACTTGTGTTAGTTACATTTGGAACATTACAGGCTTAATTCAGTTGCCTGCACATAGGCACAAGGTACCATTTAAGGTGCTCTTAAATACCTACCTAGCCTCCAGCTGCCATCCCAGAAGGCCTCTCATAAGTTCTTTGTCACATCTGACAGCCCCCTGTGTCAACATCGTAACAGATTAAAAAAAAAAAAAAACACACCAAAAAACAGCTAGTGCAATATTCAATAATTATATGTGAAGTTTACTCTTAGACTTGTTATCAGCTTATTTTCCTTGTATAATCAGATTTGATAAATCATACACTAGTCAGTAGCTTAGCTAAAAAATTCCATCCAACATCCTTATAATCTGTAACAGAAACAAGCATAAAGTAATCATACAGGAAATAGCGAGATAGAAATTTTACACATCTAAATGCAATCTCTAGTAATTCAGGTCTTTTCTCATGCTAATAATAGAACTGCTTCAATTTAGCAGCAGAAGACAACTGCATGTCACGGAGTGGCATAATACAAAATGAGAAACTTTTAATAGCTATGAGAAAAAATGACATTATTAGCATTCATAGTGTAGCCTATAATGTACCGTATTTCCATTACTTAAAGGTAGCATTTGTTTGATCTATTCAGAGCAATTCTGGATAGAAAGATCTAATTCATGGACACAATCTTATTACAGCATCTGAAACCAACATGACTGTCATTCCTGCACACCACAGGACTTTTGGGTATAGACTGTAAGGACACGTTCATGTTTAATTATTATGAAAATGTCACATAAAGAATGAGAAGGGAGTTAAATCACTGTACAAAGATTTAAATTGGAAGCTGGTAAGGTTTTAATAACACTCTGCCTATGAATTACGCTTCCAATAACACATAAATGTATTATGAAGCTTTAGCTGGTATAAAGCAGTTTCTTGTGGCTTAATGCATTTGAAAAGAAAATGGCTGTAGTTTGTGGTAACAGAAATACCAATTATGAATCAAACTCGTAGTTTAATTCACTTAATTATAGCCGCAGTTAAGGCAAAAGCCATGCTTAAATACCTTTTCTTCAGTTTGCCAAAGTGAAGAGACAATATTCATTTCCTCATATTTACAGGAGTACAATAATGAAACCCTAGCCACTCGCTGCACTTCCATGCGCCCTCTTGGCATGCCTCTTGTCCAAGCTGGACTCCACTCCAGCCACACTGCAGGCCACCTCCTCCCTCTGCCCCCTGCCATCCACCACACGGAAAGGGCGGTTCCTCCGTCACCGGCCATTTCCCTTTTTACCTGCCACAGCTCCTCCAGCCCTACTCTATCCCGGGATATCCAACCATGCAAACGTTAGGAACATCTACAGGGGAGGGCAGAGCAGCAATCTGGAGGGAAGCTAACACACTTGATGCTTGGTGTGTCAGGTGCCCATGCCCAGGTGCTGGTGGGAATCTCTGTGAGGAGAGGTCAGGGCTGCCCTGTGCTCAAGTTCTAGGTTGCATAAGCTGAGCATAGCACGTGTACTTGCTCTGTCACAAGCCATGTGAATTGTCCCTGAAAAAATCCAACCTGCTAAGACCACCTTGCCTCAGCAGGTGAAAGCAACAGCATCACCAGACATTTTGAAGGTGGCTTGTGGTGGTCTCATGTAAAAAGTTGCTTGCTCTTCAGGTTCTTCCTCATTTTCCGTACTAGTGAAGACAGGAAGAGCAGCTCTGTTCTTCCAGGACAGTCACTGCAATTGAAAAAGTTAAAAAAAAATTAAAATAAAATAAAAAAATCCTGTGTCAGTGTCCTGGGCTCTAGCTAGAGGCTAATTAATATTCCTCTACAAGAAAAATTAACATGTTAAGGAGTATTTGGAAGAAGAAGGGATTTTTATTGTATTACAAGATTTTTACCTCCCACGTATGGAAGCATTATTCTTTTTTAAAAAGGCCTCCTCACAATCCTGACTGCAAGGGATCTATGTCAGAACCTGGCAGCTCCCATGTGTCCTGACTGCTCCTTTTAGGATTTAGATAGCAGTCTTCAGCCTCAGCGCCCATCCCTACACCTGCTTTAGCCAGAAGTGAGTGAAAACATCCAAAATTTACACAGACCGACCCCTTTTGGCCTCAGGACAGCTGCCAACCCTTCAAAAGCCACTGCTATTCTGTTCCCACCGCTCCACCTCTGAGAAAGCAACCACAATATTTCATGTACATTTAATACTAACATGAAATATTTATTACCCTTCCCATCTTTAAGTTCTGTTTAGCTGTTTATCTCAAACTGGTGCCAAAAAAATCCCCATACAACTAGAAAGATTTCAGTCCCTAAACCCATGAAAGCTGAAGTTAAGTGACTTGCTTCACAAGATTGTAATTAGAAGTTTATTTGCATTGTACATAATCAACCGTTCTACACTCCAAATTATCTTGTCATTACAGTGATACAGGAACATTTTAAAGAGATGTTAAAGGATTTGAACTTGTATTATCTCATCACTCTTACACAATCTGTCAATAAATCAATGTATTGTGTATGACTGGAAGTGCCTGGCATATTCTTCCTAACTGCCCACCCCAACAGTAGAACTCACTTTAACATCCCCAAGCATTTCAGACCCCACACCCCAACCTCCCGTGCAACACAAAGCCCTCATACTGCAGCATCCCATCTCTAAAAACCCACAAGTGTGCAAAGTGGCACCAGCCCAGCCCACTGGCCAAGCGTGCAGGCTTTTAGGTTACCCACCAGGCTTTCCAGCCTGACATTTAGAGCACCCACAGCCTCTGACCACCTGCACAAGGGGCATGAGGGGAAGATGGACACAATGTCAGCAGATGGTCTGTAGAACAAGGGTGAATGAAAGCAAAAACACCACCCACAACAAAGATGGAGGATGCATGTTGAGACCCAGCTGGAACGATGCAGGAAGCACGAGTGGCACACCACAGAGGTTCAGCCAGGGCACCCACCACAGAACAGGATCACGAGGAAAGGACAAGAGTGCTGCGAGATGGGGGCACACAGCAGGGTAGGGCTGATGGACACGTCTTGCTCCCTCGGGTGCACGAGGAAAGGCTGAGGCCAGCCTGCCACACCTGCACTCCCCATGTACTGCCACAGGAAGAAAGGGCTGAACCTGCACACAGTCACCCCAGCTGGGTACTGCCACCCAGGCAGCTGGTGGACACAGCCCGCAGGCTGGGTGCAGGCACCTGTGGCAGCTCCCCTGCATTGCAGCCCTGCACCCCGAGTCAGGCCCTCATCCGCATCTGGTGGAGGCTCTGGGAGCCACAGGCCATGGAATCACACCTTAATGCTCATCATCTGCCCCGGCAGTGATGCTTTAGCATGCCAGCACCCTCCTTCCCGGGGGAGCGGGCATAGGAAGACCATTTTTGCAGTTCCTCCCCAAGGTGGACAAACAGCTTAAGAGCAGCTCAGAGGATTGGAAGATATTTAAAAAAAAAAAAAAAAATTAATACACACACAGATTCTGAAAGAGCAGAGGTAGTGCCAGGAACAGCCTGCAGCATGAGGGAAGGGTTCTCACTCTCCACAGACTCCAGCCCCAGCTTCAGGTACTTCCATCTACTCTCTACCAGACTTCTTTGAATAAACAATGTGCCTATACATTAAGAACCCCTTTTTAGAGGAAACACCTCTGAATAATTCTCATACTTCTGTCTTCTACTATTGCTTCCTCCAAAACTCTACCACTCAAGCCAAAAGAAAACAAACCCCACTTAAAAAATAATCTGTTTTCTGTTATCTTAACTGCTGCCTAGCCAACATCCTTCCCTGGCTTTAAGGGGAGCAGCTGCCAAGTAGCGGCCTTCAACTCGCCCAGATTGCAGAGGCTTTGTTACAGAGAAGGGATGGGTTCCAGCTGGATGTTGATATTTCACATTATTCCCGCATGTTAAACATTTAAAAATATACAAGTTACTTAAGCTTTAAACAATGTGCTAAAATACAAAGACCAAAGCTTCTCCTTTATTAAGATTTCAAAAAGACAGTATATTAGTTCTGCTCATCGCTGCTTTTGCTGAAACAGGTGAAGTTACAGCTCACATCACACATCCTTGGCCATTATTCCCTATTGCACATTCACCTTCCACCTTATTAGTCAGACACAGTGTTTCCAGCAGAGACTCCCTCCCATTTGAGCAAGCATCATGTGTTTAAATAAGAGGGGCTCCCACCAGCTCCCATCACTTCTCACTCCCTTCTTGGTAATGGGGTAACAGATCTTCACGATTCTTGTAGTTCCATGATTATGGGTAAAACATGTAGCACTTCCTCTGATTTTTAAAGAGCACCAGCTCATCTTGGAAGGTTAAAAAACTGGAAATCACATCTTACTGTATGCAACAGACTAAAAAAATGCTATGTATCAGCATAACAGGCAATGTATTACTCTTACAGTTCTGCTTGTGAAGGAAGTTATGCAAAGCCTCCTGGTGTTAAGCATCTGGAAGGCAAGAACAGCCCAGCATGCTATAAAGTGATAGCCCAGCTCCTGGCAGCTCCTCCCTTGCAGGGGAATCAAGCTTGCATTCCAGATACTTAGCACTGCTTTCCCTTCTGTCAGCAGCTCTTGTGAACAAGTCCAGTCCATCCAGGCAAAGATGACACATGCCTTCCATCTCTCAGCCGTGGTATACTTGAAGAAAGGCACACAAGTTTCAGTCTACATATGCGGAGAATAAAATGCAACCAGGCAGACAGGCTAGAACTGTAGGGAAGGCCCTCAGGCATGCCCTTGTTCAGTCATTTTGTTTGCTAGAGTTGCATCTGTGACACAGAAGTACTCAAGGCTGCAAGCCCAGAAAGGGGCTACAGACGCCTTCCAAATTTCAGAGGCACAAGATGGGGATCCTTCTACACATCCAGAGTCAGATGAATAAACCAAACATCTAAACATCCTTTGACTTTTATCTATGTTATCAAATATACTCAACAACAAGAGCGCTGCAACTCAGCAGTCTGTGCTGATGCCTCACAGAGGCCAGAAGAGCATTCTCAGCTGCATTTCCAGTTTTCCTTCTCATCAGCACCTGAATGGGTATGTAGTGAATCCTGGAGGGGTGGGGGAGAAGGGAAGAGGAAAACAAAACAAAATAGAAGAAAGTTCTTTCATGCCCACTTCCCTTGCAGTCCTTCCTGAAGGAGGAGCATCAGAGAATCCCAACCCATCCTTTCACCCACAGGACCAGGTACTGTTATACAATCCAAGCACTACAGCAGATATTTTGCCACCAAGAACTACCCCACCAAGAACTCCCCCACCAAGAACTCCCCCACCAAGAACTCCCCCACCAAGAACTCCCCCACCAAGAACTCCCCCACCAAGAACTCCCCCACCAAGAACTCCCCCACCAAGAACTCCCCCACCAAGAACTCCCCCACCAAGAACTCCCCCACCAAGAACTCCCCCACCAAGAACTCCCCCACCAAATTCCCTCTTTGCAGTTTCATCTCTCCTGCCACTACAAGTTTTAATTTGAATGATCTTGCTTAGGAAGAAAAAGTAGGAACTCAGTACGAACACCTTTCTCATCCTGGTTGCACAAGGCAGGCTTTGCTAGCACAGGATTTTTCTTTACCTGGATTAGATGTTGATGACATCTCAGCTGTCTATAGAACTGCAACACAGAAGGATCAGCTCTCACTACTTTCGGATCAAAATCCAGAACACGGAGACCTGCAAGGCTACGGGCTCGGGAGAGGGCTACATAAGCCTGCCCACTTTCAAAGACACGAGATAGAGAGATTTCCACACAATCTAAAGACATACCCTATCAAAGACAGAGAGAAGTTTGTTACAGAACAAACAAAAAAAAGAACACTGTGCTATATCAACACTAACCTGTCCCGCGAGTCTGTCAAAGGTACCATCCTTGGTGTATGGGCTTGATAAAAGGAAGTCTCTTGTTTGACTATGTAACCGATTTAAAAGATGGGAATCGGTAGAAAGAAAAGGACAGTTTTACACTGTCAGGAGACTGTTAGCAGACAGTAGGGTCCACTAACTCCGGGGAGCCTCTTAATGTGTGCAACTCCACAAATCCCATATAATCAACACAGCAGGGAAAGCAATCCCGCTGTTTTCACTCCTAGTAATTAACTGAAGCTGTCGCCAGTCTCAAGCAGTCATCAGGCAGACCATCCGAGACAGAGTTTGGGTTAGGCCTGGCCAGCCCTGTCTGCACCAAGAGACATCCCAGGAGGCAGCAGAATTTACAACATGGCCTGGTTTAAGCAGTGGCATAGGAACAAACTCACAGGTCTAATACCAAGACAAGTATTTATCAAAGTGTGTGATGTCTTCTGGAAAGGTAGGAATTGTACCAGTTACATTGAAAAAAAAAAAAAAAAAAAAAAACAAAAACACCNAAAAAAAAAAAAAAGAATCACACACACCCCACCAAAGGGGGAGCCCAGCCCAAGGAGCACAGTTGTGACTCCTGCAGCTTTCTCAGGTACGCTGCAAACCTCAGCATCACTAATGCTGATGACCGTCAGGGAAACACTACCCTGATCAGCCTACAGTGGTAAATAATGCTGCTTTATAGTCCAACACCAACTATGCAGATGGCAGCACCCTTACTCTAACAGCACTGTTAGCCCATCCTTGACCCTATGGACAAGCATCACAAGTAGAAGAGGTGCTGCCTTCTCTGCAGCTAGACACACATATTCCAGAGGACCCCACAATAAGAGCCTTTCAGTTTTCCTTCCTGTTTTACCAGCAACACAAGCTCACCCAGAAAATAAGGTTTATGATAGTGCAAAAGGTTATAGGTGGCTGTATAAGAACACCCACCTGACTCTTGTGAATGGAAATGGCCCATGCCAATTTTAAAGGCAACTGTTGACGACTCAGATGAACTCCTGATGGTCCTTTGAAGACCCATTTCTCCATTTTGATGACCTCTGTGACCCCACAGAGAAACCTCACCTTAGGCAGCCCTGTAGAATTGGGAGCAGGAGAGAAACAGGGATGTATTCCTGACACTTAACAGCCAGCCAGCAGCTTAAGAACACTTTTTGTTTTTCCTCCTTCCGCTCTTTCATGAATTTTGGGGCTACATTAAAAAGAGAAAAATACCACACCAAAAAAAAAAAAAAAAGGACATACACATATGCAAATAGGATATCTTGAAATGATGCTTGGGACCTATTTAAGCAGGAGAATTAAAGTCAGGCAATTTATCAGTTGAGGTGCAGAGAAAGGTACATGTTGCAGGTAGCAGAACATTATTCTCTGAGAAAACCAGCAAAAAAAAAAATCCACCAAGACTTGCTTCAACAGAACAGACAGGAAATGCAAATGAGCATACACATCTAGAGAATAAAGAAAAGCAAACACAAGAGGCCCTACAGACAGCTACAGTTGATAGTGCATGATGCAGCTCAGAAGAGCCACAAGATTCTCACCACAGAGAAGACCTCCTCCTTGCTTTCCCTCAAATTATTCTTACCAAGCAGTAAACAAAATTAACAAGTTATCAGCCAATAAGTTGTTTTGTTTTTTTTTCCCCCCCTTCTTCCTCAACAAAAGGATCAAAAAGCTTACTTACCTTTGTGTTCACTTTCAAATCCTACGACGACTCCTCGTGCCCCATTTACCAGCCCTTGAGACACATCCAGATTCTTAGCTAGCATCACCTACAGAGAAAAAGAAAAATCCTTTAGTGCACTGGCTTTACAGCCTGTTCAGCCACCTGCAGCTAAGCTTCTAGCCAGGAAGCATAAGCACAGCAGGCTGATATGGCCACATCATCCTATTGCAGGATAGAGGACCGTCTGCAATGTGATTGAAATTATTTCACAGCATTTCCTTCCTAGGATGCCATTCATACATCCTTTCTGCAGCACTGAACACTTCACTTGAGCTGCTTCTGTCCCCAGCTGTGAGCTCAGATCCAGGGAACAGATTCCCCTTCCCCAAACACCAACCAGCCTAGACACATATAGATTCCGGGAACACCTAAGGAACAGCTTCCCAAGGCAAACAGTGCTGCTGCTTAGCACAATCCTGCATCCTTTCCACTCTGACAGCCCTACCTCACAGCAAGGTGCCCAGTCCTGCAAATTTAGCAAGCTGTGCCATACCCTTACAGGTGAGGAGGGCTGCTGTACCTAGAGCTGAGACTGCAGGCAAGGGCTGCCTGTGCTCTCTGCCACCTCACAGTTTCTAAACCTGATTGGAAATGCATGTCAAAATCATACATCCACGAGACATGGACCTACACTCAAATCAAACTCATTCTCTGGGTGAGATTCCAGGCAAAAAGGATACAGAAAGTGGCACAGTATCTTCTATTGGCCTGGCATAGCCATTCTGTACAGAATCTGCATTCTATACATTAATCTCTCTATACATTTATCTGCTAATCCTTTATTTTTCTTATGCCATTTGAGCCACTGGTCTTTCACAAATGTATGTACATGCACTCACCTGAGCTCCAAGCTTTAGCTCAACTCTACCACCCACAGGACACTGAGCATCAATTAACTTCACTAGCATTGGGTCACTGTCCAAAGCCTCAAAAGCGTGCACTTCTCCTATTAAGGGAAGAAAGATGTGACAAATTGCAACCATTGAACATATTCCACACAGCGTTGCAGGAGGCTCAGCATTTATTTCCAACAGCAATTCCTCTTTTAATATCCATTCTGCTCTGCTGGTAGGACATCTTCACACAAACCTTGTCACATCTGACAGCAGAAAGCTCACTATTGCCACTCTTCCCAACATAACTCCCAGAGCATGAGAAGGCTCAGGAATCAAAGGCCAGCAGTAAGAAAGAACTGAGTAGTCACCATTTTGAACATATGACCAGTTTAACTCACTGCCAACACCAGATCTCCAAAGAGGACTAGAAGAATCCTAGGGCCAGACAGGGAGGCAGAAATGGAATACCCCTTAATTCAAGTCGTGGCTGGATAGAGCATGGCCTTTCTGAGATGCCATAGAAAGAAAAAACAGGGGGATGGACACAATAACGACCCACCCTACCTCACAGCAAGCAATGAGCCCGCTGTCTATTACATACCAGGGAGTGATAGTGTGGATTTTTAAGCAAAAAAGCTGTGACGTTTTTCCCCAGGCAGCTCAACTCCAACACGCACAGCCTGGACTCGTGCTGCCGTGCATGGCAGAAGTCCATTTCCCCCTGACACCGTGGTATCCCCATTGCATCCACTCAGAGCTCAGCCCCAAAGCCAGCAGCTTCCTCCAAGGAGTTCACCTGATAGCTGTTGCAAGCGTCTCTCGTTAGTTATTTCTACATCATCTTTATGGGTGCAGAGCCGCGTAGCCAGGATCCCATCACGCTCAGACCTGTTAGCAGCAGTCTGCATCAGCAGTCTGGTAACCTCCTCTGTGCACCTGGTAACCAGGAAAAGGGGATAGTTACTCAAAGTGATCAGGTACAGGTCTTGAGCAGCAGTAACCTCCACACAGCTGGATCAGGCTGTGCAAGTGCCAGGCCTCCAGAGAGAGGGACAGAGAAAGATAACTACACAAAGATGGAGAGCAATGCAAGTGTGCGCCCCAGTCCTGCCCGCTGCCAGCTCAGGATCCATTTAATTCGTTAGCAGAAATCGCAAAGAAGGACCCTAGAAAGGGTCCTTCCTTAGCAGAACAGCATATATAAGACCTGCTTACATTAATTAACTAAAGCATTTATAGTTATTGCCCCCAGCCATGCATTCCTGATAGAGCACAGAGAAGTGACAAACCACTCTTTCCCCTGCTCCATTAGTAGGGAGCATGGATTACAAAGAGAGCCAAGTTTCTCCTCACCTGCCTAAACGAACTGCACTCAGGAGCGAGACAAAGGTCTTGTCGGTCTGTCTCCGCACTTCAGTCAGCTCCATGTTTATCTGGATGCATTTCCTCCAGCTTTTTGCCTGGCAAATAATTATCTTGTTAAGAAAAAAGCAGACCTGAAGTACGAGAATGAATTTAGGGACAGTTTTGTACCTGAAAGCAGAACTTGGTTTCTTCATTAGCCTTGCAGACTGGGGGTAGCTGCAAGAAGTCCCCACAGATGATTAGCTGAATTCCTCCAAAAGGCTCATCCCGTTTTCTGACTGCCCTGAAAGGGAGGGAAGAGAGGAGAAGCTTTGAATGACCTCCAGGACCTGGACAGTCAGGTCTCGGAAGCCACTTCTTAGTCTGTCAGTACATGCAAACATACACCACCTGCTGTAAAGAAGATTATCCTCAGCTGTGTCAGAAGAACTAAGAGTAATTAAGCAATGCTATTATGTTTGCTTTGCTTACCCGCCTCAGATGTCATTACCAGTCCTGGGTCTTTGGTAGCTGCTATACTACCACTGGGCACAGCCTAGACAGCTGGGTCCTGGGCTCAGCTCTGCAGGCAACACTTGGCTCTGGAGATGGAACATCAACCAGAACAGCCACAGCTGGGAAGCAGGGACACGATCAAAACTTCTCTCAAGATAAAGGTCTGCCCAGATGCTGACTACCATTTCATGCTTCCTTCTTAGTCCCATACCAGTGGTTGCCTTGTATCCATTCACATAACCAGAGAAAGGAAGCAGCCCGGAAATTTAGGGGAAACTCGTATCTGTTAGTTCTTCAACGTGACAATCGCTCACCTCGCCACAGCCTCCAGCCTGTCAAAGAACTTGCCGTCCACCATTGAGATCTCATCGATGATTAAGTGCTGGCAGGCCAGCCAGTGCTGGCGCACCCCAGGCCTCTCCGCCAGCTGAATACACTGTTCCAGCGGCGCCTTCCCAGAGCCGATCCCTGGCAGGGGAGAAGAAAGCAAAGCTTTGGGAAGCTGCTGACTCTTCGGGAAGGGAGCGAGAGCTCCCAGCCCCTCGCTGTCGGGCAGCCCGCTACCTGCGAAGGCGTGGAGAGTGGTGCCACCAATGTGGCAAGCCGCC
>VZTL01025500.1:11407-23565 GCA_013400535.1 Scopus umbretta | reverse complement strand
GGAACAGCTCAAAAGAATGAAGCAGAGAACATCTTTCATAGACAATAAAATTCTACTCCAATTAAAACGTTTAGTTTATGTAGAGCTGGATTATGACTGACTTCATCCAAACAGACACTGAGTCTCAGCCAGGATCAGAGTCTTTCTGTGCTACATCGTTCAAAAAAACACTGTGAGAGGGTGAAATAAGGTTATCTGTGTCTTGAAAATACATTATAAAACGGACAATAAAAGTATTCTGTTTTACAGAAGTGGAACCAAAGTCAAATGGATTTCACTAATTTACCCAATAGCATACGGAATATCTGAAAGAGCCAGGAGTGCTCTAAATTCCAACCCAAAATATAATCACAAGACTATCCTAAGGTCTTAGGAAGACAACAAGCCATTGTCAAACAGCTGAGTGTGGCCTTCTCAGCACGATAACCCTCTGCAGAACGTACAGCCCTCGCACTCCAGGTATAGAGGTAGGAAAACTGGTGAAAAAAAAAATAACTGAAGTTTTTGACTCCTCACTAACACAGCATGTGTACCTGTACATTGCCTCTACCTTTAGCAAACAGTTGTAAAACTGATTCAGAAGCAAATTCAGGTCCACGAGCATGCTGAGGAGTCAGCTTTTACCAAGGTAGATCTTGGTTATTAACTAGGTTACAGATAAAGCCACGATGACACCAGGTCTTACTCAGAAGTCTGGGTTTAATCCTTACCTAAACAAGTCTCCAACTAAAATAAGAGAGGTGAAATTACCAGAATAATACTAGTCAAAAAGGATGCCATTGCTTAGTCTTCTAAGAGCATTCCTTTGAGAAAAGGCTAAGAGCAAGCTAAGGAGCTGCTTGATGGCCTCCTCTAATGCTAGTGCTGTTGAGCAGCAGGTCTCCAGAGAAACAGTACAGAAGTCTGAAAATGCTCACAGGAGACAAGTTGGTCACATCCTGGCAGAGATTTCTGGATTTGGGAAAGCCATTTTTAACTGTCAAAACTCTAACCACATAGGAAGAACAGACAAGACGACACCAGTTGTACTCACATATTTACACAGACAAAAAACTTAGCTAGTGCATGTTTTTACAGCTGCATTTTAAAAGGAAAAAAATTCCCCAGTGATCTTAGTTAATTACATACTACGTATAGTAACTTCCAAGCAGCACTAGAATAATAAAGTATACCTGGCTGTATAAAGAGGAATACTCTTTTAACAATCAAATTCTATTGTAGGCTTGAGAATTCTTTGTGCATCAGTTACAACTCAGCAGCATTAAAAAGATTACTTCCAATGCACTAAACCAGAGGATATTCTCAAAGCTTTGTATATGTTTGACCTTTTTTCATCTCAAGAATTAGTGACCACTTCTCAGAGAAGGGGAAAAAAAGCCATAGAATACAGGGTAGCAAAAAAAGAAGGATCTGTATACATGCCGTATCTGGTTTTACTCATGCAAGGCATCATATTGTCAAATGAAACTCCAGCCTCATTAAGTACATGTTTTTACCTGCAGCTTATAAGAAAGAATATACTAAGTAGAACATAACCCCCATATTCTTAAGTCAAGTTACCAGCTCTGCTTTTCCTGAAGAATAGAGGTAGCTTGAAAAACAGCCACACCTAATATTATAGAATTTGGTGTAGTTTTCTGTGGGCTGCTCTTTAATGCTAAAGTAATCTGTGGTTTTGTGGGTGTCCTAACCCGGATGGAACTTAAAGTAGCAAACACACAGTTGCAGTGATGAAAAGCTAGAAAGACTTTGACACACACCACATCAAGCAGTCAGCATATTTTATCTTGCGCTGGTTCTAAAAGAAAGGTGGTTTAGCAATGACAGCGAGAAATATTCAGTGTCAAGGGAATTCAGTAGGCTTTCAACTGTAATCCCAGACCATCACTTTTTTGTCTTTATTGACCACAACTCCACAATCGTATTTAACTGAAATGTTGAAAATGCAGATCAAGACAAATCAGCTAAGACACATATATCACTGTGACACAGACATTAAGAGTATGTGTAGGTCAGATAAAAAATTCTTAAGCATCATTTGTAAACATATTTGACAGCCAAAGACCAGTCAGAATTTAGCTTTTCATAGTATCATTGAACGAGCAACTAGTTGTCAGTTGGCACAGCTATAAGCATGTTTTAACAAAAAGCTGGACAAAGGGAAGGAAATTTTTTAAGTATCAGATTACAGCACTTCCCTTCTTGTTTCTGCTCACTGAAGATTCTTTTCCACGAGATGCTGGCTAATTTTATAACGGAATGGGAAAGATAGGGATTCCAAACCAATGGAAACAAAGATAGCCCAAAGCAAGGATCTCCTGTGCAAGAGCAGCTGGATCAATTCAGGCCTCCAGCTGTATATGTACCAGTTAAAAATCTGTGGCCCCGATTAGCCTTCCACCACAGAAAAAAAAAAATGTTTTTCCATTGACAACCTTTGTGTCAGACTTTGTTACAATTTTGTAAGTTACATTAAATATCTGATAAATTCTGTATGTTAGGCATAAAAAGAGACATACTTCTGAACTGGCCTTGTGCTGGCTTACTCTCCTTGTCTTCACTGAATGCAATGATCTGAAGGGCATAGTTTTGATCTGGAATAAGACCTTGAATGATTGCTTTGGTTGCAGTGTTTTGAAGAATTAATTGATTGGTTTTTCCACCTGTAAGAGAAAAGATAAAAAAAAAAAACACAAATACATAACTTTGCTTCTCTTATAGCATGGTAAATGTAATGACTTAAAACTACCTCAGGCTGTACAATGACGCAAGTGTTCCCACTTTTGGGACTACCCATAAAGCCAGGCTTCAGGGCATCCCAGAAAAGCAAGAAGTCAGGCAGCTGACCAATGACACGGACCAGTTTTCTTTAGATAGAAACACTCTAAGATCAATCAATCAGCCTATGTATCTGGGCTTTATGGAATAGCCACAGTGTCCAGCAAAACTACTAATTAAGAAAAAAAGAAACATTTATGGTGGTGTTGGATTGACGGTTGGACTTAAACAGTTCCTAAACTTCCTTACACCCCATTGGAAGAAAGGTAAAGACAGATGATCAGTGACAATTCCCAAGGACTACATATGAAGCATAACTAGCATCCACCCACTTCTACTACCTTAAGCATTCGACTCCCATATTTACGTCTATGACCACCCTCTGGTGCGACCGATTTCTCTCTTCTGTTGACCAGCCAGTACTATGTTGTGCACAGCTTGCTCACAGTTCTTTAGTCCTGAAGGACGACACTAGCCTCTGAAAAGCTCTTCAGCCTTAGGAAGACAGTCCTTTCACCATAAAAAAAGAACACACAGACTTTTGTTTTACCTGAACTTGGAGTGACAAGAAGCTTATATCCAGTGAATTGCCCTTTGGGGGCTTTCCAAGAGATCTGTACACTGTCAGGACTGACTACATTATATCTTAATCTTGTTGGTGGGGACACTGCAAGTGGGTAAAGAAAACAACATTTTAAATTCAAATAAAAAGCAACTGCCAGCTTTAAACAAACATAAAAATAAACACATATAGGAAGACAACACAAAATTTTAACAATAAAGGATGCAAGTTATTCAAAATGTCACATACATCAGTTTATTAGTTTGTAAAATTACATCCCCAGGTGCACTACTCCCTCAGACATACCTTTTATTTATCTCTTTATAAAAACAAACTAACAACTTAACAGCAGAGGACAGAAAGACAAACAGTGTTAGATGTTAAGACTCTAGTTTAGCAGGCAAAGCTGGTAATAAAAATGCTCTTTGTTAATATATGGGAATTAAAATTGCTCTCCTTGCTTACACTGACAATATGCATTACCTAGCCTCCTTTACTTTGCATTACCATGGGCATTTCCCCACATTTAAGGTGACTCGGGGCCAAATTTTCAAAGCCTGGTGAAGACACAATAATGAAGAGGAAAGACAGGCATGCACAAGGCAGAGGGAACATCAGCTGCCCAATTTGCAAACCTGGCCTAAGCAGCACACAGACTTGCCCAGCTACAAGCACTGCTTTGGTCTCATCAAGACTAGCAGGCATGCACAGGCTAGTCAAGATTTAGGCAGGGACAATCTGGATGGTAAGCAAATCTGGCTTCTATTTATATTGTGCCATCACCTAGGTTTCAAATAGAAGCAGTGGGTGAAATGAATAAAAGCATGAAATGATTGAGAAAGAGGTGATATTTCAGTGAAGCAACCCACAGAAGAACAGATGGAAAATCTACCCTACGTTGTTACTGCAGTATCAGCAACTTTGTGTCTGTGCCCATAAACTAGTTTTTCCCAGCTTTCCACCCCTCTGCTCAGGCAAGCTCCACTGACACCGGACAACACTCTGTGTAGCATTTCTGCTGTGCTTCAGGGAGCCACATCCCTCCTTCACAGCATACAACTGAAGCAGAGCTGCTAGTTGAGCATGCTGGTGGTAGCCAAGGCTGTCAATAAGGGGAAGTCATCATGCATTTGACTAGGGTTTGGCTCACAGAACTAACTGATCTAGAGAGAAAGGAAGCCAGGGAAGCTACCCAGAGGCTAAAAAACAGAAAGGGCTAGAAAAGCTTAACAAACTCCTCTGTCAACCTTAGCCCTCCTCTTCCCATTACCTCTACAGCACCCTGAACTTACTTGTACATCTTCCAAACCCTTGGTGTCTCTGCCACTACACCACCCTTAAGCTTTCTGTTAGTAAGTCTAAGAAATAAGGGAAATTATCTGAAGGGGGGGAAGTAGCAATTTCTTTTCCCCAGGGCCCAAGATAGCTCCTAATTGACCAGGCTCATGCCCATGGTTTGTTGGTCCACTAGATATAATAAACCAACAGTTTTCATTATATTTCTGAGATTTAAGGATTACAGCACACGGAGCATCTGAGTCAACAGGGAGAATGTGCTGGCCAACAGCCTTGGCCTCTCCATCTGACCTGCTACAGTCAATGCAGCTCTGGCACTAGCAGCAGCCAAAGACCTGTCCTGAACTGATTACTTTTTCCTACGTGCTTCTTTTTCCAACAGCTTGAGGGAAGAAAGAAGAAGGAAAGAGGCAGGCTGTAGTTTTTTGAGATTTGGGGTGGTGTTTTTTTCATGTTATCTACGATTAAAAACATTTGGGGTCTCAGAAATAAAAACCTGGAGGTTTAATACAAGAGATGTATTCCCTTGCATCCAGGCTCTCAATCCATCAGGAACAGTTTTGCCCGACCAAATGCAGGTTCTGCAGTTCTCTGCCTTGAGGGACTTAACACCAGAACACAGAAAAGAGAGTACATAAGCACCAAGAACAGCTTCGTAACACCTCCACCTTCTCAAAGACTTCAGAGAACAAGCTCAAGAAGAGAGGCAAGGGGACAGAAACAGCAGGTAGCACACCAATTCCACACACTCAAAACTGTTCTCATTCACAGCACTGGGCTTACACCCAGAGCATTCCCCCAGTTGCTGGGCACAATCATGTCAGACCTTCTTCGGACTGCCTGAAGTGCAGAGAAAGGGAGGCTGCAAGCAAGAGCATGTGCAGGAATCACTGCAAATACAAAATCAGTTCTTTGAAAATTTGGCCCTCGTACTGCAAAATGTTTTGCTGGGCAGGTTTCTGCAAGAACATTCAGCATGCTACAATTGTAATAAAATGACAGAGACTATGGCAAAAAGTTTTGAAAGCCAAGCAGACTGTAGTTATGGATTACAGCTTTTAATTCATTCTCAGGATTTGCTCTGTCTTTGATCTATACATAAATCACACTGAATTGGGGCTGAATGAACCAGGAGTGACAAATCATACCTAGAATTTTGCAAAATATGAGATTTCTTTTATGATTTCAATTAAGGAATAGCAAGTAAACTTTTGAACAATGACAGTATGCAAGTATAAAAAAGCGGCACATTTTACCAGGATTAAGTGGTAAATTTGTATGGGGATTAAGAGGCAGAGCAGAGAGCAACAAAGTAACACCAAGGATTGACAAAATAAATCATGTCTTGGAATTTCAGCGTTCGTTTTCTCTGCCATCTTCTTCCTTCCCCTGTCGTTCCATTCTGTCCTACTTTCAACTTAACAGTTAATGAAAGCACCTTCTAACAAAGAAGCATAGTTCTGGCCTAATTGCTATTAGCCATCACCAAACCAGGTAAATTTTGGGAGCCCCTAAAAAACAATCACAGATCTTACAGGCAAAGAAGGACACAATCACCAAAAGTTTTTCTGTTTACTACAGAGTTACAATGTGAAAGACTAGAAAAGTTGTGCCAGAATAGTCTTTACATAACTAGTCAGTTTTCACCAGGTACTTTTTGTATCAAAGGTGGCAGTGCAGGGGAATGGATGTTCCCACACAGCAATTAACCATAAGGAAGAAAAGAATTATTCACCAGACAGATACTGAACAGTGCCTCAGTTGTGCAAAGACTAACATTCTGGCACAGAAAAGTACATATAGCTAAGAAAGTTAAAAATCTAACACTTGAACAGACAACAAAGTATTGATGGGATACTACACATTCACCAACCTGAAGAGGATATCTTTATTTCTTTGGACCTTTATTGTCTGTGGAACAAAATCTCACTTCTTGCAGAAAGGGAAAAAAATTATTCCAAGCTGAGTCAGTTAACTGATAAAAATCAGTAGCTAGAGCTTGTTAAGTGGTTTTACAGGAATGCAAAAGTGAACGGCCGTCAGCAACATTAGAGCAGTCACCCGAAAAAAAACTACAGACAAGTTCAAGGCTTTGGTTTATGCCATGAGATAAACTAGAACTCCAAATACATGACTCTTGTGGACAACTAGGGAAAGTGCTTTGAACTATTCAGTATCTTAATGGAAAGGAAAAAATACCATAAATTGTATATGCACAGCTCTCTAAGACACCCAGTAGTCTAAGACTTGCCACAACTAAAGCCACAGCAACTAAACCTTGTGGCTTTCAATTTACTTTTGTCATAAGAATTGGACAAGTTAATATGCACTGCAGTTACTTAGCAATTACATTAGTAACACATGGAAATTATTGCTACACAAAGAAAAGTTTCCATCTTTAAATACAGAAGGAAAATTCTTAAAGCAAGTTACTTTATGGATAAATGGAAAATTCTGAAGTATTTTTCTTGCCCAGCACTATTTTTGTGTGCTATTTAAGAACATAAGTAGACAAATGCTGGAATTTTTTTCTTCTTGCTGTTGTTTAAGTGACATTATGCTGAATGAGGAAGAAACAGCAGTGATGAAAGACTAATTGTTGTTGAGCAAAAACTGAATGGCACTATGTGGTTTATAAAGCATTCAGGCAATAAATGAGATAAAACCATGTAGCTCAATGCAGCCAACTCCTCAGTTGAAGGAATAAGTTGTAGCTTCAGGCATGTTGACGTCAGTCTCCCAAACATACTCTCCCTTCCAAGAAGTCACATTACACACCTTTACCTGCTCATCTTTGCCAAGGGAAGGAAAGACAAGCTGCAACTAATACCAGCTCTTCCTACACCCTGGCAGAGCGTACAGTTTCTTAAAGCAGCCAAATAGTGCTGTATTAAATTGTAAATAGTTAGCCAGCTGCATGAAGAGTTTACTGCAAGGAGTGGCAACCTTGAGAAAAGAAAGGATTTGAGAAACATCTTATTACTTGAAATGCAGCAAGAGATATTTTTATTCTGTGAATGTGGAATAGAGACTTCATATCACCTCATTCAATAACATAACAGTCATTTTGGGCCAAGGCAATAGTCCGCTTAGTTTAGTATCACACTGCTCACAGCATTCACCAGCTGATGCTTGCTGAAAGAGTATAAGAACAAGGGAAGTATTGTTCTTTATTCATCAAGTACATCAACTCTAGCTTCTGCTGGTGTGATGATTGTGGAAAAAACTCTCTCTGACCTTCATTTCACTGTATTAACAGTTTGAGAGTTTTCTCCCTTGCACATGACTGATTAAATCAATGTTTTAAAAAAACCCAAAAAAACGGGGAAGAGTACGGTTTTACAAGCTCAAGGAATTTTGCAAAACTTTCTGGAGATGGATCTCAATTCCCCAATCCTGTTTTGCAAATCTCAACCATATGTATTAGGGCTGAAATACACAGAGAGAGGACCAACCATATGCTTTGCTTTATTGGCTCATTAAGTCACAAACATTCTGGACTTCATTTCTGACCAGAACTGATGTGTTGAACATTGGGAACACGTATTTCTTCATTCACCTCACATCGCCCACATTAAATATTACGGCTTACATGTGTCCCTAAGCTCTGGGAGAGGCCTGTAAAATGCTCACAGATTCCCAAACATCCAAAATGGTACGCTTCCCCTGCACCTGACTGCCACGCAGGCTGGACAGCACTGCTACTTGCATTTACCAGAACATGGAAAGACTCAGATTGCCGCTACTCTCCAAATGTGCTCATGAATAATGCATTAAACAAGATGCTTTAGAAGAGATCCAGGATCAGATTCTGCTCCCAGTTATGCCTATGCAGTCTCATATCAAAGGGATTATATAAGTTTAAAGTTGAGAGAAACATCTTTCTTTAGAAATCATAAAAACTCATTGGCATTCTTCCTCCCTTCTTCCCCAAGCAATAGCATAAATTTTCTCTAGAAGTCAAACCACTGTCAATATGATCCAACAATTATTTAAGCCGAACAATCTCAGCTGTATCTTTTAATACCCACAAAGGAGATTAAAAAAAAAAAAAAAAAAGCTGCAGAAGTAGTCTGTGACATTTAACAGTCCTGAGCAATACTGTATGACGTAAGTGTTACAACAGCTACTGTTCCAACAAAGAAGAAAAATACATATTCCATACAAGCTTAGTATCATAGCTGGTTCTTCAAACTTACTTGATTATGTAGAAGACAGTCACAGCAGTTTCTGATCAGTACTTTCATGTAAATAAGAGTAAAAAAAAAAAATTCCATATAACTCATTTTGAGACACCTGAATTTGCAAAAAGATTTATGCTATTTGAGATACTAGGTTCAAAAAGCACACACAAACACATAATTCTACTCGCCCCCTGAGATCAGCTGTAAAACTCCTGCTTCATTTCAGTAGTACTGGATCCACATCCTACTAAGAGGGAAGTAACACTTGCATTTGGAATAAGAAAGTCTATTTCTGCACATCAGAGTGAAAAGTTCCATCTTCTTATTTATGACTTACCTTGGCTCTGGGCATCACTGATGAAGAAAGCTGTGACAGCTAAAAAAGCCAAGAAGAAACAGCTCTGTATCTCATACCGACAAAGCATCTTCTTCCCCTCGATACACACAGTATCAGCAGGTCTGAAAACACACAGAACAAAGAGACTTATTAAACCTGCAAAGATAAGGCATCCACTTTAATGAAAAGCATGGGCAAAATCTGGAATCCATTTTAAAAAATGAGGAATTTGCCATAGAGATCAGTGGAGCCAAGATTTCACCCTGACAGCAGTTTTATAACCAAAGCATATTTTACCTGAAAGAACCCCATTTGGGCCACTCAACAGTTCTGAAAATTCAGCCCATGAAAAGAGAAAACTGATATTCTTTGCTAAAGCACACATGAGTACTGGAAGTAGAGTTTGCTATGCATAACAAGGTAAAGTGAGTACCTCTATACAATCAAGTGTTGCAAGCACCTTAGCAAGATACTTGTGGTAGAAAACTCTGAAGCTCTCGATAACAAAGTAGGACTAAAACCGTTACCTATTTTATATCCAGAAAGTATCCAGAATGGGATGTCAAATTATGTATTTCAGGATTCTGTAACAAAAAGAGATGAGAACTGCCCTGCAATCCTACCATAAAATAGCAAATGCATGTATTCAATAACCCCAGTGAAAGAATCATTGATCAGTTCAACTAAGCAATTTTGCACATCGGTTGTCAAGAAAGGCAGAACTTTGTTCTGAGGAAACACAAGTCCTCCTCTCATTGTCCTCTACAGCCTACTCTTTTTTTTTTCCCCTGTCTTCTTCAACTTACTCTATGCTCTCTGTTGTACTACCTGGCACCTACAGTGACTAAAACAGACATAGCTCAAAAGGCATGCAGGGTATCAGCTGAGTAAGTGCCAATTCTATTTGTAGGTAATACCACGGTCAAAAAAACCTTACTCTAACTTAATCAGTTAGGAACATCAACACTTTAGAGCACAGCATTATATGAACACTCAAGGTAGTCCTAGGTGAACCAGTTGGCTTACAGAAGGCACTTCTGGTGCCAAAGCACAAGTTCTGGAAGAGGCAATTTACCTGCCCACAGAAGCTAGGTTAAGAACAGTACAAATTTCATTATCTGAACTTGGCCTTTAACGCTTTCCAGTACAGTTATTCAACATATGCAGAGGCACCTCTCAAGACATGCCAACATGCTCATAACATTGTGCTTATAAACATTTATCTATCACTCAACTTTACTGCACTAGTTTTAGTCAAATTTTGGGGCCAGGAAGAAGAATTTTTGCTGCCCTCTCCTGTTAGTATTTTAGGGAGAATTAGATTAAGGTAATTAACAGTAGATTTCTTGCTGTCAACAAAGAGTCAGCATTTGAAGGTTTACTTTGGTAGATTTTGGTTTATTTATTTCTGTTCTGCAGGTCCCTCCCACTTATCTCCTGTGTTTACATATAATAAAATTATACGTGTACTTCCTAATATTCCCAACATACCGTCACTGAATTTGCCTTCCACTTATTCATTGTCTTCTGAGTAAGGCACAAAGCAAGTGGTTCAACCACTATGTAGTAAAAAAAGGCAGACTGAAGTACCTCCACAATTATTAGACAGGTAAGAGGATAAGACCTACACCTCCTTCTCTCTTCAAGTATTTACAGTTTGACATAGTTATCCCAGGACTCGGTAGGTCTACTGTTGAAAATCACAGCCACGAATGCTCAATATGCCGTGTAGAAATATATGGTGGCCTTAATCATTGTGAATTCCATCCCCACAGGAGGTTAGCCACGTTTCAGCCAAATTATCAACAAATTTCACACTACTTAAATATGTATTTTGAATCCACCTCTTACAGTATCAATCTCTCAAGACAGAGGCAAATAGCTAGATCCAATAACAAATATGTACACCAGAAACTTTGGTATTGCTACACCCAGTTCTTAGGATACGCCCTCCAGATGGAATTCAGAAACCCAAGCAAAGCACTCAGGCTTCCTACTACACGAACACAAAGAGTCAGACACCCAAGGACTGGATCCAGATGAGTCGGCAGAGTCAGCAGACAGTTGCCTAGTGACAGGCAATGGGAAGAACGAAAAGAGTTAAGTCTTAAACAGTCTGAAATACATCCCTTGTGCATCTCGCATTGGGTACTGATGCTTCTCCCCTCACTCAGGAATACAGCCTGGAGCAAATAAATGTAGACTCTTCAAACAACAGCATGCAACTCATTCTTCAATGCAGTCACCACTGGCGGTGTACGGATTTCTTTGCATGTAATAACCCAGACATTAAAATATTCACTCAAGAGTGGTGGCTCAATTCCCCACCTGCGAAACTTGATAAACCTGCCACCCAAATAAGGGCTATAAATACAAACTGCCAGGTAATCCTGCACAGAAACACTCTCTACTGCTGCTTTTAGAAAAAAAGCCATTGCACAGAGAAACCAGACTTATCGGGATACATACGACTGGTGCTGGGTAAACCAGGCCCAAGTTCAGCTCTGCCATGACCCGCACTTCAAGGTTCACTTAACTAGGAAAGGCAACCACCAGTCTGCAGCCACCTTGTGGCTGACATCGTCTGGGAACAAAAAGAAATATCCTATTCCTCCTGCTTTTCACGTATTTCACCCTTTCTTAACTATTTGGTGAAACAGCGATCTGACAGAAAAGCCCTGGCAGCAGAGACCAAAGCCTCCCAAGCCGAGCTGCCCGCTCTCCTCGCAGCTCCTCTCCCGGGCGGGCTCCGGGCCGCCCGCCGGGGCCTGGCGACAGAGCACCTTCTCCCGAGGGAACAGCCTGCCTTCGCGACCTCCCGGCCCGGGGGAAGCGCGGCACCCACCGCCCGCTCCGCGCCGCCCCGGCTGCAGGGGCCCAGCCCCGGCGAGGAGGCAGAGCCGCCGCGGCACCGGCCCGGCGGGCTTCCCCAGGGCAGGCCGGCTAGCGCCGCCCTCCCGAGCGGCAGCTCGGGGTCTGTTCCCCTGTCCCGGCGGCTCGA
>VZTL01025500.1:0-10890 GCA_013400535.1 Scopus umbretta | reverse complement strand
GGGGCGCGGCCAGGTGCGCGGGGCCGGGGCCGCCGGGCTGGAGCGGGGGCTTGGGGCGGCGTGTGGCGCGCAGGTGCTGTGCTTTCCTGTGCCCTCTTCCTCCTGGTTCTGCCACCCGCGACCTCCTTTTCCTCTCCCCGAGGTTCCTCGTCCGCTTCGTTCTAAGGGGTTTAGAAGGTGGCTACTCCGCAGTACGGCTTGGCATGCGGGTATCCCCCGCTGCCGGGTATTGCGATGTGGGGGTTAATGATTCCTCGGGGAAAGATTCATGTTGAAGTGTTCCAGCACTTGTCTGGCTTAGTATAAACCTTGATTAAAAGCGTCGTAGTACGTATGTACACGTTTGCCACCACACTGCAATGGGGACGTGAAATTGCCGAATCTAGGTTCATATAGAAATACGAGTTACCCTACGGTATTCCCTACTGAACCTGCAGTTAAGGCTACTGCTCACCAAGTGTGTAACTCCCGAGAATTTAAGAGGTGAATGAAAATATTCATTACAACGTGCCTGGTCATCTGTATAAAATTACAAATGAAATCACTGAAGGACTGCGGTTGAGAAACAGCAGGTGTAGGTGAAACAGCGATGTGCATCCCTTTCTTAATGTAAGTAGGAGCCCCTTCTAGGGAAAGGGAACGCAGCAAGTCTCAGGGAGATGACTGTGACTAAACTCTGTAAAGCGGGACCTTCTGTTGCCAAGTAGGATTCTTGTCCAAAGTCACAGTGCACAGATATCTTTCCACTGAAACTGCAAAGCGTTTGAGCTTTGGAGAAACTCTTTAAGTCCAGTTTTTTTCTATAGCAAAAGTTAAAAAGCATTCCTACATCTAAAAAGCGTCTTCCAGCTCTAGAAATCTGGGAGATCCTGTCCTCTGCAGTTATTGTACTGTACTGCCAGCTGGGTTCAATGGCCAACACTTTGTACCCGTCAAGAAGAGAGTGGCTTGCAAGACTAACAATTCATCAGAAGCAATAAGATGGTCAGCTCGTTGATGCTAAATGTGATTTTTGTACCTTTTCAGACCCTAAGTTATGTATTTAGCTAAACAATACTGTCCAGAAGACAAGGAAGCAGATGGGTAGGTCTATTTGCAATGCCCTTGAAGGCTCAGTAGAGACATAAATCAGCCTAATCCATGACTGCTTGCTGGCTCATGTATTCCAGGGCAGGACAAGGAACAATCTGCCAAAGGGAGAGTCTGGCCTCCGCTCGCTCGCTCTCTTCCTTTTTTTCCTTTTTCTTTTTTTTTTTTCCTTTCCCCGTGTTTATAATGCAGTATGCAAAGTCCATGAGCACCATCCTGTGGCTGCATCTAGACAGAGTGCTGGGACTCACAGTGAAAGGTCTTGAGGATCCCACTGACGGATAAATAGATTCTGTAACTCTCTGCAGCCTTCAAATGACTTTATACTTTAATTTTTAATCTCCTGTTTGCATCAGCCATGAAACTAATATTTTAAGTTTATGCACAAAGTATATGCTTTCAAGGGTAGTGAACTCAGCTGATTTAATTAATATCAGTTTATTTTCCTGATTTACAATGCTATTTTTACACTATTTGTCCACTTTTTAGGGTGAATCATGCTTGTTACCATTGAGCTTTACTCAGCTTCCTCGGGAAGCATGGTAGATCTCTTTGCATAATTACAAGGACGAGCTCGTGTTGTTCAGAAGTTCAAGCGAAAAGTTAAAAGGGAAAGCTTCCTTGAAAGAGTTCATATGCGACGTTGCACATCTAGAAACAGAGAGAGATCCCAATATGCACAATATTAATGTACAAATGATTTACCAATGTTTCCTTCTTGTCTTCTTTCAAAACTCCCCCCCATCCCAAATTTTGAGAATAAATTTGCTGAATGTGAATTGGCCCTATGAATTTACCTTCCACTATTTTGAATTGTGATTTCAAAAGAGCAACTATGATTTACAGCCACCACATTTTAGAGGTATTCAAACCAACAACATATTGACCCTCCATTGCTTGACTAGTATAGATTCCATGAAGTTTCTATAAACAAGATTACATGGGAATGATATTGAAAATACAGCTGGAAACAATTCCACTAATCCAAGGCCAGTGCCACAAAAAACAGAATTAGAGCAGGCTGGTGAGCTCAAAGTGAACTGGGCTGAATATCTAATGGCATGATTGAACCACGTGATGAATCACCAACAGCAATATTTGTGGGAACTGAACAGAAACCAAAACAATGGATATTTTGGGTGGCTGTGGGGAAGAATTACGCTGTAATTATCAACCATCGGCTTTTTAGAATATCTTCTGCTTTTTAGGATATATTTAGAATATTTTTCTGACTTTTTCTGGTATATTAATAAATGCAGTGTTAGTTGTGGTGCCATTTTTGACAAGACTTTTGGGAAATAAGAGTATCAAGTTTGGGGGATATATTTTAAATTGCAAATAATTAAAAACTAATCAAGTCTTGTATTATTTTATTACAATGATGTTTTTAAAGGTGACTAGTGTTTTTATATCCTAAACTAATATGTCTGACAAAGAGATGTACATTTTTAAATGACCTCTTTCCCCTAGCATCCAAAAACTCCAGTCACATTCAAAGATTTTGACTGTGGATATCCATATTTGCATGAATTAACTAGTCCCTAGGCCTAACAACAATTCCTAGAAATTTCTTTTTTTTTTTTTTTTAATTTTTTTGCTATTAAAAGAACTGAAGAACACAAAGACAGAGGTAATACTTGAGGTAAAGCATAGCTGACTTCTGCTTTAAATTTTGCAATTCTTATTAAATATACATACAGTGCTCTTTGGAAGGTGGTTTGCCAAGATCAGTCTGTCAACGCTTGCGATAATTAAGTGATTTATGAAGTCATGTGCTGACAGATTGGAAAAGGATTTAGGACTATGTTCTTCCCAAATTAAAAGTGCAGAAAAAATATTTTAATGAAAAATGCAATAGTGATACACCATCTTTAACATAGTAGCCATACTTGCTTTTTAAAGTTTCTTGTCTTCAGTAGTTAAAACAATTTCACAGTTATTTTGTGATACGAATACACAGTGAAATGACTCCTGAAGAGGGTAGTTATTTTTTTGTTAACTATTTTTTTCTAGTGACTTTCTCTGTGCTACAGCTGTTTCTCTGTTATCAACCCCACAAGTGTGGCTTTTTAAAGCTCTGGTTTTAGGCAGGAACTGCCAAAGAAGTCCAGCTTTGCTTCGTTATCGGTTGGCATGTTTGAGGAGTCATTTTCATTTCCTTAATACTTTTTAGAAGACTTCAGTGCTGTCAGCACTTTAGTGAACTGCTAGATTTACTCATCTGAAGTTTATTACACATAATGAGGTAAGTGAAAGGGATATGTAGGAAGCCAGATTGATGGCATGGCCATTGAAGTGTAACTGTTCATGTTTAGGGTTCGTCCTGCTCCTCCAGACATGCAGGAAAGGGAGCAAAATTGGGCAAAGGGAGCACAGGCTGATGGGCAAAGGGAGCACAGGGAGGTGGACAAATACAAATATGGTCATGTATTTTTCTGTTCATCTCTCAGTATGTGGGTTCCAGAAGGTAATGGGAAGAAAGATGAGTTTAGTGTTTCATAAAGTTAGTTTTCATTCTGCAGTCAAATTAGATCCCTTTAGATTTGTGAGGTGAGATTCATCTATCCTGGGTTTACACTTCAACATCTGAGCTAGTTGCTGAGCCCTTTTCTGGCCAATGCTGAGGAACAGACATAGCTGTATGAGCCTGGAGACATGGCCAGGAGCTAAGCTCCCTCTTCTTAGCCTCTGACAAGTGTAGCTTATCTTCTTAGGGAGGGAGTTCAGCCACACGTTATAGTCCTTGAGCAGCATGGAGGATGAATTCAGCCTGCTGAGAAACTGGAGCCCCAGCTGCTAATTCCTGCACCCACAGCCTCCTCACAGCTGCAGTGAAAAGGCAGTCCACTGGAGAAGTGATGTTCTCCTCTCTGACGTGCGTATGTGATCACACCGTAGGAACCCACCTTACCTTACTGGACAGGGAGGGCTCGTGTGTGCTCATTCTCCCTCAGGCTGCAAGGAACAGGAGGAGTTTCCTGGTCTCCTGCTGGGCAACGTTCTGGACCCATGACTGTCACACAGAATCATTGAGCTTGGAAGGCAGCTCTGGAGATCACCTGGTCCAACCCCCCCTGCTCAAGGAGGGTCAACTAGAGCAGGTTGGCCCTGTCAAGTTGAGTTATGAGTGTCTCCAAGAATGAAGACTCCACAACCTCTCTGGCCACCCTACTCCAGTGTTTAACCACCTTCACAGTTAAAAAAAAAAACCAAAAACAAAACCCAAAAAACCCTAACCAGCCATGCACCAATGTTTTCTTGCGTTCAGATGGAATTTCATGTGTTTCAATTTGTATCCATTTCCTTTCACCCTGTTCCTTGGCACCAATGAGAAGTGTCTGGCTCCCTCTTCTTCATTCCCTCCCGTCAGGTATTTGTCCATATGGATAAGATCTCCCTGAGCCTTCTCATCTCTAGGCTGAACAGTCCCAGCTCTCTCAGCTTCTCCTCTTTATGAAAGGTGCTTCAAGACCTTAATCATCTTCATGGCCCTTCACTGGACTCACTCCAATAACTCCATGTCCCCCTTGTACTGAGGAGTCCAGCGCTTGGCCCAGCATCCAGATGCGGCCTAACTAGGACTGAGTAGAGGGGAAGAATCACCTCCCTCAACCTGCTGGCAATGCTCTTCCCCATGCAGGCTGGGAGGCTGTTTGCCGCCTTTGCTGCAAGGGCACATTGCTGGTTCATGGTCAACTTGTCCACCAGGACCCCCATGGCCTTTTCTGCAAAGCTGCTTTCCAGCCAGTCAGCCACCAGTGTGTACTGGTGCCTGGGGTCCAAGGGAAGGACCTCGCACTTCCCTTTGCTGAACTTCCTGAGGTTCCTGTTTTGCCATTTCTCCAGCCTGCTGAGGACACTCTGAACAGTAGCACTACTCCTAGTTTTTTATGATCTGCAAACTTGTTCAAGGTGTATTCTCCACCATTGACCAGTTCATTAATGAAGAGGTTAAACAGTATTGGCTTCAATCAACTCCAGGGGTACGTCACTAGTGACTGACATCCAGTTGGACTTCGCGCTGCTGATCATACCCCCTTGAGCCCATCAATTCAGCCAGTTTCCAATTCCCATCACTGTCTGCTTATCTAGCCCATGCTTCATCAGCGTGTCTACAAGGAAGGTATGGGAGAGAGTGTTACTAAAGTAAAGATAAATGACATTGCAGTCAAAATGCAAAATCCATAATCACTGCTCCCACTTGCTCCCAGATGGCATGCTAAGATTTCATCAACTGGCCCAAGAGAGCGCTGCAGTTGATGGGCAAATCCTGTGAGGCTGCTAGCACGGAGGCAGGGGCGCCCTCAGGAAAGAGGAAAGACCAGACTTTATGATGTTTGGATCTACCAGCAGCTGGAAATATGTAGGCACAAATACAGCATCAGGCTGGCAGAAGTGAGCACAGATTTATTTTCACTGGATTGTGCTGCAGTGCAGATTAAGTTGCAGCCCACCAATGGTACAATATAACACAGCGAAGGAAGGGTTCCCCCCAATTTTTACTGAATAAGCAGAAGACCAACAGATTCTGGCTGTCTGTGCCAGAAGTAATTTTCTTTGGAATGAAATCCAGGCTTAAATGAATATTTAAACCCTGCAAGAGCTGGAAGCAATACCATGGTGGTCTCTGAAATATATACCTTGACTAATGAATAAAAGAGATGCCTGGAACAAAGAAGAATTCATTTCCAAATAACATGTGTCTAAAGCTATTACCTAAAAGAAGCAGAGCTTCTTGTTTGTCTCCTACTGAGCTTCTTGTCTGAGCTCCTACCCTGTACAATCTTGAATGCTATAATTACACATCTCTGGTCTGCCTCAATCTACTTTAAGCACTTTTCTAGTACACATGTCCATGAGAGTAAGATTCTTGACAAGAGGAGCAAGGTTTGTTAAATGCTGTCCAATGACTGATTTTTCCAGCTTGTCAAATAATGCAAAACTGTGAATTTTCAGGTTTTCTAATTTGCAAATTTTAAAAAAGTGTCTGTTCATCAGACTCAGAAAAATAATTACAGAGTTGTATTCTAGAATAATATCGCATGACAACACACAAGGTTTTTTTGCCACTTGGTAAACACCTGAACAAAAGTTTCCTTTAAGACAGCAGTTTATATTGCTCACACATTTTATTCATCTACACTGTTTCCTTTGTTCAGTTTTAAACAGCCTGGTTCTCTCTGCTGCTTTTGTTTTAAGAGATTTGAAGTGGATGACAAGATTCAGAGATAGGTGCTTTGTTCCCCTACACATTTTTAAGCATTACAACTGAAATTTGCAAGAACAGACCTAGTTTTCCAATATTTATTTAAGTATACTTTAAACATATAAAGTTAGCTGTCTCTGAATAAAATACTGATTTGGCCTTAGCAGAAATTTTACGAAAGAGAAATGGTACTGAGATTTGTATTTGCCAAAGAAAAAGCTATTATTGTAAAAAATCATAGCCTGTGTTTCAGAGTAATTTCATACAAAACGGAAGTGGAGAAAGCCAAGAGAAATATGAATATTTTATTTGTTGCAAACAGCTCAATAAAATTACCCCCACTCAAATACTTACTGAAGAAATTCAGTATGCTTTCCATTTTTATATTTCAGGGCAGTTAAGCAGCTGAAATAACTGTCAGTTAATTTTTCCAATAAATATCAATACTATATATATAATATATATATACTGGAAATCTCACTTTATCAGGTATGAGAAGAAGAATTTACAGCAGTTTTAAACATTTTTTTTCAGTTGTGAAGCAGTAACAGAGGGGGGCAGCCTTGGACAAAAATCTCTTTTGTGTATTAACAAACCTCTATCTTTCTAGCTTCTGTGTATCCAAATTCAAGTACTGTGTCTGCTAAAAAAAAACCCACTTTAACAGTCCCTGTGCTTTGATCTATATTGTAGGAGTAGAGAAATTACCAGCTGTAAGACCTGTATCACTCAGCTTCTGTGCAGAAGGGTTCCACTCAGCCAAAGCCAACTCATATAAAGCTCCTCTGCAGAGAAGGTGCTACCACGGGATGGCCCGCAGTGCTGCTCAGGATTACCACTAAAGTTGTAGAGTGGTACCTACACTGCAAGAGTGCATGTGACTGTTGTCAATGAGCTGTCCCTAAGACTGAGAGGGCCATTTGCTGCCTCAAGATTTTCCAAGAATTGTTGAGATAAAGAGAAGAAGGAGGCAAAGTTTTGGTTCTGCTCTGTGTTGCAGAACTAGCTCTCTGTGTCGCATATGCTCCCAGGAAGTGCTTGGACACTTCCCATTGAACATGACTTAAGCGCCTTAAATATAAAGCCAAAAATAACAGGAAATTGCACAGGAGGAAAGCAAGTGTATAGACGCCTTAAACAAATAGGCAGCAGTAATTACGGTCCAAAGCGATTGATCTGATGACTTGAAGAATTATAGGCTATTGTGACAAAGAATGTGAAAGCTGCAAAAAGGAGAGGCACTAGTCTACAACCACAAAAAGCAGATAACATCTCAAAAACTTTTGGGTTAGCTTTTTTTTTTTTTTTCTCCCTCACTCTCAACACTCAGAGACTGTATCTTATGCAGTTGTGCAAGTTTTTGCAGCATCTGGATCTTGCACTGAACATCACCTCAATCCATGCTCTTCACAAAACCCAGGTAAAAATAAGACATTCAGCAACACTCCATCCGTGATACTATTCCATTTTCCAGTATTTGTTCATTTAACTGTAGTGACTGACTTTTCATCTCAGGCTTTTTGACAAGGTACTATAATCTACATGCCATCTCTTTTTTTGCTGTTTCCTTTAGATTATCACTGTTTGGGCCCAGCTGTAATCTTTAATTTACTGACATCCTTCATAAATGCTAGTATAAATGTTCTTGCAATATTGGCACTGGCCTCAGTAATAACGTTCTTTATCTTACACGTCATAGAGAAAAGCTTGTCCAGGGCCTGTTTAAATTAGCACAGTGCTTAAAGTAAGTCAGATTACAACAGGGCCCTGAGGAAAATAAAGCCTTGAAGAGTGCAATGTTTCTTACAACACAATCTTCAGAGACACTGGTGGAATAGTAGATGTTCTTCACGATCTAACACAAACAAAATCTCTGTCCCAAGGTTTGCTGTCTTGGAAGAATAGCTAAAACATTTGCTTTAGGCCACTGGGCATTTTACAATGTTAATAATAATAATATTAATAATAATAACAACAACAATAATTCAGCACAGGAAAAGGAATTACTGCTGTTTGGGACATCAGCCAATCTGTCCCTTCAAATATTAGCAAGATTTGAATTGGAGAATCAGTCCTTAAAATCTGGAAGTTCTGAATGTTTTTGCACTGAGAAGCAAGCATGCGAGTCCTTGTAGTAACAACCCGTATGTTCGTAGTGCTTCTGCATATGCTGGTACGTTAGAGCTAATATTAGCCTGTGTAAGAGACTGAGTATACAGACAATTAGACAGCAGATCAATTAAATCAAGATGGATCATGTCCCTGTTCTACCCTGTTCAATTCTTTTTTCCCGATGCCAGCCAAAGGAATAACTTGCCTCCCTGTCTCCCATATAGCACAGGTAACACTCCATGGGGAAGTCAGACTATTCTTTGACTGGCATTAACCTTTGGAAAGCTCCCTCTCCCATCTTTCCTGCTCTCCGTCATCGTTCAGACTGCCAGCCTGGAAAGTCTACCTGGGAAGCTGAATAGGAGAGTGGGATTTTGGGGCAATGAGCCTTCCTCAGTAAAATAATTCTTCACTGAACCTAAGATATGCAAACTGTAGAAGTCTACAACGAGGACTTGAACCTATTTATAGGTGCTACATAGATATATCTATGTATATGGTAAAAGCAACTTGATTGGGACTTGACTGTATTCCATTAAAATCAAGAGTGAAACTCATTGGTACAGAAGAGGGAGGATAGGATCAGTTTATTTCAGAGAGCTATAAGCACCTCTGAAATTCAGTAAGCTTCAGGCTCAGCTCTCACACACAGCAGCTCTTTCTCTTTCTGTCTCTCAATTTTAGATTGGATTTTAGGAAAAATTTCTTTACTTAAAGAGTAGTAAAGCATTGGAACAGGCTGCCCAGGGAGGGGGGGGAGTCACCATCCCTGGAGATATTCAAAAACTGTGTGGATGTGGCACTTTGAGACATGGTTTAATAGGCATGGTGGTGTTGGGTTGACGGTTGGACTAGATGATCTCAGAGGCCTTTTCCAACCTTAATGATTCTATGATTCTATGATTCTATGAACATATTTAATGGTGGATAAAATTTTCTGAATAGAGGAACAAACAGGTGACACTGTAAGAGTGCAGTGCCGTGATTTAGTTCTAGGTTCGCAGGATTAAGTGAGAACCTAGTGTGCCACATTTAAAGTAACCCATTAAAATAAGTGCCTGAACAAGACTTGGTGCTTTAATGATGCTGAATAACCACTTTGTATATCAGTAGAACAGCATAATTCCGTACTGGCAGTAGTCACAATGTGCATCCACTCTCTTTTGTGTTGTCTTTTTCTCCTAGAGTGATTTAAACAATCGTCATAGTCAAATCTGTGCTTCTCACATTGGATAATATTTCATATTAAACCAAGGCTACATTTGGTAGGCAAGTTCAGTTCAGATTTGCAAAATTATTTCCTAAATATGAGTTGTCTTTTATCTTTCTGCTGTTAAAATCAACCTGCCAATAACAGGTCAGATTGTAATTTTGCTTCTATTCTTATAGACAAATGTCATTTTTGTACAGTTAATGGAATTATTCCTGATTTTCAAGTGGGTGGGTAAATAAAACAGGAGCTCACTATAAATAGTTATATTCACTATTGTCATTTGCCTAACTCCATTCTCAAAGAATTTTCAACACTATTTGTTAAACTAATGTTAATAATCTTACACCTGCCTAGTGAGCATGTAAGATTTACATGGCTTTCTAGATGTGATTAAAGTCAGTAATAAAAATAGAATTGTTGATGGAGATAAAATTAAACATCTGAACTCTTCATAATTCACAGTCTTTTTACATGACCGAAACCCACATACAACAGCTGACATAGTTCAAAGAATGTTAACCTGTCATATTAACTTATGCATTCCCACTTATTTTATTTTACTAAAACTATTATATGATCTGTAGCAATACTCATTATTCAGCTATGATGTTATTCCTTTGAAAAGCCTGTGGGCTTCCCAACGCTTGATTTTTAGCGATAAGCAGGAATGTGCTGGACAAATCAAGCCCTGAACTGAATGTGCTATTGAGGGTGTTTTGTACAACCGGCTTCTCTACGAACCACAGACTGTTTTTGTGGCTTTGCTTGGGTAAACATGGCTCTCGCTGCACCACACAGGGCCGGTTGCGCAACACAGTGTGCCGTTTGGTCTCCACATCTTCCCACACACCCGGGGACCAGGGCCTGATCCAGCCCACAGCAAGCTCAGCTGGCATCCTGCGGAGTTTGGCACTGAGGTTTGCTGCGGAGGGAGCCTCTCTCTCGGAAAGGCTGGGAGGAAGAGGAGCTTGGAGAGGAGGCTGGAGGGGACTGTGGAGCTGAGGAGCTTGCAGGTTGACTGCACATGATGGGTACCTGGCACACAGGTGACAAGAGCCTGCCAAAAATGAACATACAGGTTGCAAATAATAAATTTGTGGCTACAGAAGATTCAAAATACATTGTACTGGGTTTGTGTGGCAAAGTTTTGGTAGCAGGGGGACTACAGGGGTGGCTGCTGTGAGAAGCTGCTAGAAGGTTCCCCTGTGTCCAATAGAGCCAACGCCAGCCAGCTCCAAGATGGGGAGAAAAAACCAAACCTGCACAACTG
>VZTL01025494.1:0-19965 GCA_013400535.1 Scopus umbretta | reverse complement strand
TTTTTTTTTTTTTTAGATGTAAAGAGCTGCTGTTTTCTGGATTTGTTTACTAGTTTTGGCCACTCTATTACAGATGCCAGGAGATGGGTTCATGCTTTCCTTATCTGTCTGGCAGGCACTCATTTCACAGAGATCCATCAACAGTCTGCAGCTTGTAAATTATTATTCTCTTGCTGTTGAGCCATGCTGCAACTTAGTCGGTGAAGGCAAGGAGGAAAAGTTTCTATATACCCTTAGTCACCTCATTTCCTCTTTGGACCCTCTAGGTAGTCCTGTCTCTGCAGAAGGAAAAGGGGATTATAGTCATTGCAAAACTTCCTGCTGCAACTTATTTTCATTGACATCCTTCCTGATGAAAAGTGGCCCAAGGTAGGGTGGTACCAAAATCTGCATGCAGTACCATGGTGATGGGCTGATGCTGCAGCTGGGGCTGTCGGCTGGGGTTCTGCAGAACTGGCAGCCGGAGCACATTTCAAGTAATTTTAGAAACTGCAAGTGTGTGAAATGAAAAGCAAACAAAACATGGGAAAAAAAAGTGAGTCAGTGTCTCATGCAGTAGTGGCCTAGATTGAGTGCATAAACTGTGAAAGTAGAAGTGGGTTGCAGTTAAACTTGGCTTGTGCTAATCCAGTTTTGAATGGTTTCCGCTCTTGGCATTCCCTATGCTACTCTGTTCAAAGTGGAGATTTGCAAGCAGCTCTAGCAATTTCCTGTCCAGCTGCAGCTCAAGTGACTCCCTTGTTTTTTTTCTTTCTTTTTTTTTTTTTTTTTTTTTTTTTTAATACAGTCTGCGGATAATTTTAGCCAGTTTCCTCTTTGTGGATTATTAATCTGCTTTCCTTGTAGAACCTACATAGCTGCGTCCCTACTGTTCTGCTGAAGTCAACAGATGGCCTCCCCGCCACTTCCTCTCGTTTCGCTGTGGGTTTGTTGTCAGGCCACTTCTGAAATTAATAGTGTTTTCTGGCCGGCTGCCACAGGCCATTACCGCAAAGGGGAAGTAACACATCTGAATAGCAGGAAGCCGGGCAGGGTCACAGCGTGAACTGAACCTGTTGAGCACAGTCGGGCCTCTCCCGTCCAGCAAGTGTAGGGCTCCTCTTCCCTCCCCCTTTTTTAATACGCCTTGCACAGAGAAAGGGCTGATGCCGAATGCCTCAGCTGTTTGCACCGGGCAAATATTTCCGGCTGAATGAGTTGCAAATGTTAATTGTGACTAGGTGCCCGTTAAGGTGAGGAGGTAAAGAGCAGCGTGCAGCAATGTAGCCTAGGGGAAGAGGGCCTTGGCTTTCTTTGCAAGCTGCCTTGAAAAGTCAGTGCTCGCAAGGGCTTCCTGCTTCCTTCCTGCTTCACCGAATGGCTAACACCAAATGGGTACTTCTGCAATTCTTCATTTTTTGGGACAACCAAGCAAAGATGACCAGTTATGCTCACGCACACACAGAGCAGAGTTGGGCAGAAAACTTGTTCCAGATTTTTCCTTGAGCGAGGGCTGAACCAGGGCTGTTAGTCAGAAATCTTGGCTGAACTTGAACCAGGACCGGGCAAGAACAACTTCAGTCACAGGCAAACCCAAACCAGAACTGGAGCCAAACCAAAACCAAGTTCAACCTCTGATTTTGCTGGGGGTGTTCACACTTGCTCATGTGCTGGCTCTTAATTACAAACGGTTTGGAGGGAAAAGCGGTGAGGGTTCTCACCAGCAATGTTCACCCTCCCCACACAGGTTCCCAGGTAACTGCCTCAGCATGGTGAAGGGAATGACTTATGCTACATGAGCACTTGCCAGGGTTTTCTGAAGCTGGGCTCTGCTTGCTCCTGCAGTGTCCTCCCCCCCAGCACTTGTTTCAAAAAACTCAGTTCTTCGCCCACCCTCATTTTGGCCCTTGCTGCGATAGGGCAGAGGTCTCGGGCTTCTCGGGGGGGTTGGCTGCTATTGCAGTTCCTCAGCTGGTAAAGTAATTTGTAAAGGGAAGAATAAATCCTTTGTGCCTGTAGGGACAGGCCTGATGTGTATCAGGGAAAGGGGGGGGAATATCGCCCCTTTGCAGCTAAAAAAAATCCCAACCTGCTTCATATTATAATGTAGGAGTGTGAGGTACTGAATTCCTTCAGAAGCTATGGAGAATATTAGCACGGAAGACTACCCTCAGGAGTGATCAGAACTTTTTCACACAACCCATCTGTGCCTTTAACACAAAGGGTGAAGTTGTGTCCCATGGCACCCATGTCCCCTTTGCTCTGGTAAGGCCAAGGTTCCCCTCAGTGTCTGGCTGCAGATTAGCAGTTTGCTTTCCATTTTCTGTGCAGTAACACCGTGTAGCTCATTGCGCTGGTTCCCCTTCTTACATTTCCTCTTTCCTGCTCACACCCTTTCAAATGACTCTATGGCTACCTTCAAAATGTCTTCCAACTCTTTCAATTTTTTGTTGTTGTTGTAGCCATAATTTTCTCTTTCTCGACCTTTTTTAATGCTGCTTTTCCCCCCATGCCTTCTGTTCTTCCATAGACCTTTTCCTAAGCTCCATGGTCCTTTCTTACTTCTCTCTCATTTTCTTACCCTCTCTCTTTTCCCTGTTACTTTTTTCTGTTTGTCTTAGGTTTCCTAAATCAACTCCACTTTCTCCCAACCTTAAACCTCCCTTTTCTGTTTTTCACAGTAAAAAACAGGATAAGCCTCATGGACTCAGTCAGTTGTAGTAAGCTACAGGGAAGGTGTATATGAGAGGAAGGAGTAAGAAAATGCCACTGCTGTCCTCTTGCCATTTCCTAGCAGATGACCTTATTCCCCATCACCATGCCCTCTTGCTGTGTAGATCTGGCTCTGCATGGCTTCCCTCTGTCCTCTCTATATAGCACCCAGCACTCTGCTGCTGCTAACAGGGAAGGTGAGCATGAGGAAGCAGCCTTTCCTTGGGGCCCATCCAGCGTCACAGGGCATTGACTCCCCTCTGAGGAGCAGGGAGTGATGAGGAAAGCAGGAAGAGACCAAAAATGTGGCCACCAAAGGTGGTTCTGCTAGCAAAACTGAAGCTGGGCTTAACAATCATGTGTCTAGAGAGCATTTCAGCTTCCCTGAAAAGCTTATCCAAAAATTTTTCCCTGTTGAGAAGTGTGATGACACTTTATTTGGAGCTCCAGGAAAAACTATTGCATGTGAACTTTTAAATGAGGCTATAGCTTAGGCCCTCTCTCCACACTGCTATAAATCACTGAAAGCTCTGCCTGAGTGCAGAAGGTGGAACAAATTGCTAAGCTCAGTTCAGTGCCCCCCTAGACCTTGAGTGTGTGTGTTCAGCATTGCTCAGTTACCCCAGGAACACAAGTATGGGGCCAGACCCCTCCATCACGCAGCAGCACATGCGAGTGACTCCTGGGACTCCAGTGAGATGCTGATTCCAGGAAGGTGGCAGAGTTTGCTCCAAACACCTCATAGATGAAGGGAAATAAAAGCTGTCCACTGATGTTTTCTCATGGGGTGTGGTGACATTGGGTTATACGAAATCTGCTCTCCCCCTGCTCCCCCCGACAGCCATAAACGGGTGGTGCTGCATCATGCGTCTCCTTCCTTCGTTGCCAAATTTGAGAGATAAGCATGGGCTGTAACTTAGTAGATAGCAGAGACAGAAAGCTGGTATGGGAGCTGCTTTTTTTTTTTTTTGAGTAAAGTGCTTGTCTCTGTAAGGAAAGGAAAAAAGTGTGTTAGATGCTTTCTGTTGTTTGTTATCGTAGGGATCTGCAAGCACTGAGGGAGTTTTGGAGAGCTCACAGCCATAGCTTTCCCTCATAAGGCAAAGATGAAGGATGTTGACTTACCACAAACACAAGGAGATGATTATCAGATGGAAAGTGGGGGTATGGAGTCTGTTTAGGAAATATTTCTTAATGACAGAAGTTGCATTCAGGACTATATTTGAGAGATGCAACAGAAAGTGTGCCCTGCTCTACTTCACAGCTGCGATCCCCAGGATGCAGGAAGCACGCAGAAATGCTGGCGCTCTCCCATCCCTAGGCTGTTCCAGCACTGCAGATACTAGTGACATAAAATGATACTACGTGGGAGGTCTGTTTACCATAATATGGAGACCATGGTGAAGCACTTTGCTCATTTTGCCAGAGGCACAAGTGTTTTGGAAAGTCCTGCTACCGAGATCTTCCACCTTCGCAAATGGACAATGTCCTTGCTTAACTCCAAGACTGTTATTTTAATGAACTTCTCTGTTTTTCTGTTAAAGCCACATTTGGGGGCATTACGGAAGTCTCTTTTTTAATCTTTTTTTCCTGCTGACCTCAACTCTGTAGGAAATAAATTCCCATCTGCAAGTGAAGCCATCTGAAAAACATATTGATGGCTGACACTTGGTTTACTCAGGGCAAAAGTTCTTTATAGTTTAAAGGTGGCGTTTTTTCCCTTTGCTGGGAAATGGTGTCCTTACAGAAACAGGTTGAAAGCACTAGTATTTAGTATTTGTGAAAACATATTAGCTGTTCATTTGGTAGGTTGGACACTGAAATGATGTAAATCAACATAGCAGCAGAGACTACCAGTGGAGACTCTGTCACAGACTGGTGGTCGTAACACTCTTGACCCCTTGAAGATGTTATCTGCCTCTATACAGAGACGATTAGGGACATTAGTAATTTTTGTAGATCCTTTTTTCCTGCATACAGTAATATTATAGGATTCTGAACTACAGCTGGAAAGTCAAAATGTCTCAACGTGGTGAGAGATAACTTTCCTCCTTATTTTAAAAAATGGTAATTTTAGTATCCTGGGGACCTACTAACACATAAAAAAATAATTCAGGATCAGTGCAACTTCATCTATTGCTCAATTGATTAGGATTTCCTGTGGTATCAGTGAACTAAATTGCATTTTCTGTGACAGTATTTCTACCACATTCATTTTTTTGGGGTGTTTCTAGGCCAACCCTGCTCTCTGTGAAGAAATGTAGTGCAGCACCTCTCATCTGGGCTGAAATTCAGCCCAGGCTGAAGCCCAGCACTGAGCTGATATTCAATTTAAGCATTAGGAATTGAGTCACACTCGGACTCTGTGCAGGTTGTTTTTGTTATAAATAAAGAAAAAATGTGTCTGATTTCTGGAAATACAGAATAAGAACAACAAATTAGTCTTTCGCACACACCTGTACAATCCCTCACCCAGGTTTTCTGTTTTAAGTGAAATTTTGCAGGCTACTGTATGTGAACAAAAACTTTTTTATATTTGCAAATTACAGTCAGAGCAGACAGTAGATAACATCTATTATTAAGGTGGACCACCTCTTAAAAGAGGACTTCTCAGATGTTTACAGCTTTGCTAGACTTTGTTTGGACTCGAATATAAATGCCTCAGGCTGATCTATAAAGACGAAAAGAAATGAATATTCCTCTGAAAATGTCATCCTAAAAGAATCGGCCCTTTTTTCTGAAGAAGATGCCTTGTTTTTTGTCTGTGTAACAAAATCTGTTACTGTTTCCTCAAACATCTTTGGCCCTCGGTGCCTGGAGGAAGGGACAAGAAATCTGGCAGGGTGTGTCAGGAATGCGCCTGGCGCTGTTCCCCTGAAAAGCTCCTTTTGCCCAAGATGTGAGCAGTTGGAAGATGGTGATTTGCACGTGCCAAGCAACTGCATCTTGAACTTTCTTTGTAAGTTAGCAGCAATAAAATTTAGCTGAGCTGGCTCCTGATGTTGAGCTGCCAGCCCCACCGAATGGCAATGGCACAGCACCCGGGGAGGAGGGAGGGGATGTGTGATGTTGCGTCAGTGAGGTAGAGGATTGTGCAGTAAGTCTGCCCCAAAATTGGTAAGTTTGACTGCACAGCTATGCTGTTCCTGTACCTGAGCAGTGCTGATCACAGCTGTCTCGAGTGTCTCTGCACTGTGCACTATGCTCTTTACATCCCTGTTTTCCCTGGGCAAAATACGGATGAGATCAGTCACTGAAGAACGGTTTTGGTGTTAGGCAGAGGAAAAAATGCACATCAGCTAACAGAAAGCAGGGTATCTTGGTGATGTTGCTGGAAAGGTAAGAGATGAGAAAATGTAGCTGGTCTTGGGGTTCATCAGCAGTTAAACTTTGTACACTTTGAGGTGTCTCTGGTGGCAGCTAGGTGCACAAGTTCTTCTGTAAGCTTCAAAGCGCTTGACATTGCAACCTTAATATTCTTCTAATAGTGTTTTTACTTCATGCCAACAATACACATTTCAACCTCTCCGTTGAGGTCTAAATGAATGGCATTCCTATGGCTTTACACAAGAGTAGCAGAGATCATACTCAAACCCTCAGTTTGTTATTACAGTATTAAGGTTTTAAAAGACCTTGTCAATTATGGTGGAATAAAATTATCAGGATTCTCATTTTTTATGCTTCAAAGTGTAAGTAAGCTTCCTTTGGCAGAGATTTAATCATCTGGTATGTTTACACAGTACCTTGGCTAATGAGAGCTGGTTAGAGCTATGGGACATTATTGTGATGTTAATAATAAATAAGATAATTATCTGAGGTCAAAAGAAAATTTCCCTTTTTTCTGAGTCTGGCACAGCCAGGTACAGTGTGTAGTTTGACTTAAATAATGTGCATGTTGCTGTATTCCAGAATGACAGTTCTTATCTACATCCTTGGATTGCTGAGTCTTATTACAGAGTTCAATGAGCTTATTCCTGTCAGTGAAATTATTCACGTGCTTAACTATTGGGAAAATCAGGCACTGGGACATTCTTTTGGCTGTGAAAACACATTGCACACTGCAGGCTGCATAATAATTGATAATATCTACTAATGATTGAAGAAGTTGGAAATTCTTGGGCAGGGCAATTTCTCACAACACTAGAATTTTCTGAATTAACTAATGAGCTAAGTGCCTTTGTGTTTTGGCTGCTCAGCATAAGGGAGGAAGAAGCAGTTTGTTTGGGAAGTGCAGAGCCTTCGCACCCTGGGGGAGCTGGTCCTGCAGAGGAGCATCAAACAGGGCACACACTTAGGCAACTCAGTCCTAAGTCACGAGCCACTTAAAAGTCCATCCTACCCTTTTGCTTTTGAGAGCATCACAGACAGGCCTCATAGTTCTTGTTGTTGCAGCACTATAAATGGAGTCCCTGAAATAAAGCTGAAGTGATGAATCAGGCCCAGGAGCTGTGTGTGTGAGTGCTTTTACTTGGGGGAAAAGAGGAAAAATAGACTTTCTAATGTATTCTTGTAAATGTGAGTTACTGTCATTCAATAAACATGGAAAGGAACCTGTATTGTTCCAAAGTGAATGTCAGATGATTCTGTTCCTTGTGTCTTCTACCTACGGTGATGATGAGGACTGATTCATTTGCTGTAGAAGTTCCTAGCTGTTTTCGTATCTTGGTTGTCTGCCTAGAAGCCACAATTTTTGTCAGGCAGGCCTTTGATCTGTTGGTAATCACAGACCTGGCTAAAGACAGTGGGTTTGCTTCTTTTGGACTCAGTACCAATGAGTTTAATAATAAATGCTCTTTTATACTAAGATGGTAGGAAGCAGACACGGGTTATGGCCCAAGGCAAGGAGTGTGTGACAAAGCTTGAGCAGTACTAAAATAATTGGCTTGTGCACACAAGAACAAGAATATGATAGGCAAGCTGTTGTTTGTACAGAAAAAAAAAAAGTCACCAGACTATAAGGGAAACAGTCATGGTCATCACACTGAGATGGAGCAGACAGTCAGGGTGCAGGGTACGGTCTGATGCTAGGCAAGGCAATCAGATGATCAGATGCCTCTGAAAAGACAGTCTATTCCCTTTCTCCTTCTCAGTTTTCAGTTGTGTCCTCTTGTTTCTTCCTTTGCTATTATAAGCACTTGCTTGTCTGCAAAGCTCTGTAAAACTTATCGATATTTTTTCTGGCGATCTAGCCCTGATGTAGCGCACCACGAGGTCAGAAAAGCATCAGACACAGTGCAATGCCAGGAATAGGAGGATGCAATTAGTGGCAATGGAGGGACAGACAGAACTGTATCTTTTGGCATTAGCTTGAGCTGAGATTGGCGTAGCTATAAAATCCAGCTATGGCCCCAGTGTCTGGGCACAGAATTAATTGGAAAGACAGGCTGGGGGGGTTTCTGGGCAAGGAAAGTGCTTCCTGACGTCTGTTTCTGTTGGGTTTTTGGAAAAAATCTTCAAGAATTAAAATGGTACCAGACGGCACAACAGTCTCACACACTTGATTTCTTTCCTAAAAGAAACAGGCCTGCAAGACCCCCAAACTGGCCTGCTAGCTGCCCAACAGGGTAACACCCACACGTGAAACTACAAGTTCCTCATAGAAGGTGGCCAGTTTTTTATTCTGCAGCATCATTTTCTGTCTACTTTTTCTTCCCATTTTGAATAGACCTTTTTGTTACAACCCCAAAATGCTTATAAACCATATTCTGAAACAAAAGCTGTCCTAATTGAAGAAGTATTATGTGGTGTTTTGATGGGCAGTTTTCACTGGTAGCTGCAAAATGCCATTTTGCAGAGTTAAAACCAGAAAAAAGCGTGGATGGAGGCATTTGAATTAGGAGAGAGGTTTGCATTTCAGTCTGAGAGGTATCTGTCTAAAGACCAATTTGTTATATTCACACAAATACAAAATTGCTTCACGGTACAGTTACACTGGTTGGTTTAATCTGTGAGGCATTTAAACCAGGCAAAAGTTAACTAGTTTTGGTGTTGCTGCTAGTGCAGCAGAGAGCAGCAGTTACTTCTAATCTGAAACTTGAAGAAACATATTCCAATGTCTGTTGTACTATGGACACTGTTCCTGTGCTAGGTTTTTTAAAAAAAAAGGCACCCTTTGCTTTTGTGGATTTTAGCTTTGTTGTTGTGCCATCTATCTGGGGTAATTCACATGGCCAGAATTAACGTAAAAATGCACTTGTCTTTTTCTATCTCTATGTCAGAAGAATGTTTCAAAAGAAAAAAAAAAATGCTTTGTGTCCGTGATTAGTCATCACCACTAATTTATTTTACTCTGATATGATTAAAATAAAATACATGCAAAACCTACTCATCACAAAATAAAGCTATTACTGATGAGACCTGTTTCATTTAGCTCATGTATGGGGAAGGTTTACATTTTCATGAAGGTAATGCCAGCCTGGGGTTCCTAAAACCCCTGGGAAATGCCAACAAAATGACGGGGAACTAAAGAAGACTGGCTACTGCCTTTTTTTCTGGAGAGACTGGAAAGCCTCCTGTCCACAGCCCAGGGGAGAGCTCTAGGATGTCATCTTCTTGGGAGGAAGATGTGGGGCTGGTGATGTCTTTCCCTGTGCACTCAAGCGCCCCACCACAGAGCTGAGAGCTGGTTTTGCTACTATTGGTCTTTACAAAACACTTTTTCTGCCATGATGGTACCTGAACCAGCTACTCTGGGAGTCTTCAACTTTGCAGAGGACCCACAAGAGGATCCTTCTGATAGCTCAGCTTGGAAGCAGAAAGCCGTATCTGCTTTACTGTGCTTGGCTTAATCCAGCTGGCAATTGCAGCACCATTAAATACATCTTTGCCCTGAGAATTGAACTGTGAGGTAATTCCACTGCTGTGTTAATTGCCATACCATACCGAGGATTTCCAAAGATACCCCTTGCCTGTGTCAGCCGAAGCATTTCCATCCATTTCCCGAAAGTGAGGGAGGTGGCCAGGGTGCCGCGGCAAAGCCCAGCGGGACCTGGCATGGGAAATAGCTGGCCTCAACATTTCCACTCTTCTGCTCCCATATAGGGACTCAAAATCCACTGGCAACAGCAGGCAAAGGCCTGCGCACAGCGACAGGAGAGAACAAAGTGCCGCCGATCCTGTTGGAGCTGTCAGCTTTGATACTGGCGAGGGGGTAGCGGCATTTGTTATCCTTGATGGCAGTGAGCAGAATTAATTTTGGAGTGATTCCACACTATGGAATGAGGGCTGCCCTGTTCTGTGATGAATTTCCAGGCAAAATCTGTGATCTGCATTTGAATGTTTAAAGATTTGCAGTGGTTGGGCTCTAATCCCTTGGAAAACTGGAATCTCTCCTCGGCCTCTGCTATGTGCAAGCAATGGCGGTACAAAAAACAATCTCATGCTATATCCAGGACACTGCACGGGCACCACTCTCTTCTGGAGCACGTTTCCTTCACTGTATGTGTGAGTCTGGGCTTGTTTATCCTTGCGGCCACCCAGCAAGTCCCATTTGTCCTCAGGACTCTTAAGTTAAGAGCAGAAACCTCTTAATTTCTAATGAATTTTGCACTGGGGCTTTTTTGGCAGGGGGGAGAGAGCGAGAGAAGATATTTAAGACATAGCTTATTTAATTTAGTAAATCAAACAGCTTTAGGAAACAGGGCGGCCCAAATACAAGGTGACATAAAAAATAAGATCTTTTACTTTGTCTTACTGAATAGAGACTAAAAATAAATTCCCAAATGAAAGTAAGTCAATAGATCTTTTATTACTAACTATGTTTTCACCTTTTGAAAGAAATGCTCTAGCCTTCCCTTCACATCTTGTATTCAGCTAGTTTTCAGAGTAAAAGCAGTCAATTCTGCATTATCTCAGTAGGACAGTTTTAATTTTAACACTATCTGCCCTGATCTCTCTTTGTCCAGTTAACATTTCCTTGACCTAGAGTTCAACCCCTTTTACAAAGTAACCTCAGGCTTTGATGGCAGTAATTCTACCTTCACCCCAGTGGATTCTGAATACACAACCTCCAGGCCCAAAGGAGAAGATTAGCAGACTTTACCCTAATTACTTGTTATTGTGTAGTTGTTAAAAAAGATTTTGGCTCCAGAAAATGAGGCTGTAGCCAGACAGAAGTTAGCATGGGGTTCAAAAGTCTAGCAATCTTTGGCTCCACAGGCCTATAAAAGCAAAGTGTTGACTGAATGCAAACAGCCTGCATGGTGAGAGGCCCCCTCGGAGGGGGTGACAGCAGGCCATCCGTCATGGGAGGCAGCAGGGGTTGGAGGAGTCCCTCTAATGACTCCTCGCTGGCCTGTTAATGGATAGCTCCATTTGATTCCTCTGTCTGTGGGAACGCCAGACTTTGCGATGGCTGCAACACGCAGACCTTTGCGTGCGTGCTCTGTTCTTTGGATCTTTGAAAGGAAGAGCCGTGTTTGATGCACAGCTGGAAAAGTTCTGTCCCATCCCCCCGCCCGCCCTGGTGCAGTAGGTGCCTGCAACATACTAACCTGCCACTTCTCTAGACGCTTGTTTTAGGTTGGTGTAATGAGCACCTATCAACAATTAATGATGGTTGTTGCATGGGGGGAAAGATCAGGAGTGCCTTTGGTGAAGTGAGAAGCAGTCAGTCAACTCCTCACCTTCAAGCACTAAATGTTGTGAGAGGTCAAAAGGTTTTGCGAGGAATGCAAAGTTTGGAATATTTTTAATTAAGCTACATCCTTTGAAATTCTTTCAAGTCAACCTTCAAACAAATCAGGTCTTAAATCAACACCCTTTAAAAGCACATACACCTCTGGTAAGTGCCTTCATGCAAGCTCTACTGGGTATCACAGAAAGTGGTTAGTTTAATTTTATGTGAGTCATTAAAAACCTCCACTTATTTTTGTGTTTGTTCACTATAGGATATATTAATATTCCTTTTCGCTGACTACCTGAATGCCTTATCCTATGTAAAGTTGGAGTGTTTGTGTCTGAGTGGGTTTGCTATCTGAATTTACCTTAGATATAAGGGTTACGAGGAGAGTTTGGAATACCAATGTTTTTGTTAACCTAAAACATGCCTGCTTCTTTGTTTGTTTTTTTATAATCTATTTTTATGAAATGCCTATCTCTTACAGAGTTGCTGATTGGGGGATATTTTCATCATCCTATAAATAGAAGCTGCAGTTGACATACAAATAACTGTACTCGTCACTGGAGTTTAAGGCCCTTTTGGAAAGTTTTACTTGCATGAAAAGATTCAGCAGCTGGCTAAATCCCACAACAAATTACATAAACGGGTGAAATCAAACTTGACCCAAACATTTAAAAGACACTAAATGCCAGTAGAAGGTAGTGGCTGATTTGGTTTCCATCCTGGCTGTCATTTTCAGTTCTGTACACTTTCTGTGTTATTTTTGTGACCAGCACACATGGGATTCAAAAGACTCTCTGCTAACAAAGACCTTTGATCCCTGGATTAACTCTTCTAACACTCTTCTTAAGCAACTAGGAAAATAAAATTATTACCTCATTATCTATTTTGAGAGAATACTTTAACTGACCTCTGAGGAGAAGGGCTGGAGGGGCCACCTGAGTCTCCCCGAGTGAAAGCTGATGATGAGGGGTAGTACCTATCGGTGTGAATAGTTCAAATTCCAGCCATAAGCCTGGAAGGAAAGTCCTTCTGTTGGGAGCTCCAGAGTCTGCCCTGGCTTCTCTGGAGCTATGTCTGTGCTACCAGGGCAGCTGCCCCAAGGGCTGTCTCTCACCCCAGGCCAAGTGGTGCAAGATGACTCCTGTCCACATTGCTCAGGAATAACTACTCTCTTTAAGGCAGCGTGGCCAGATTTGGGATAGTCCGTGGCCCAGGTCTCCTCTGGCCCCATATGGCCCTGAGAGTTTATTATTAAGCATTTGTGATTTACTAATTCAAAGTATGTATTGGCTGCTTGTGGTGTGCCATGACAGCACATAGGGGATTTGAGGACACAAGGCCTATTGGAATAACATCAGACAACTGTCATGGACTGAGGGAGTTAAACTTGCTGCAGTCCAAGTCCATTTTGTCTGCCTGGAGCAGAGCCTGGAGCAAACTATTCTGTCAACTGCGTCCAGGCTTCCTTTCCAAGGAAACTAGTCATTTTGCCTCAGAAGGGAGCATGGGAGTGAGCGAGCATATATGCAGCATGAATGATGAAAGGATCAGATGCTGGTAGCAAACAGGAAGCTTGAAGTATGTGACAGTGAAGATGTCTGTTGATCTTTGATGGGGGCCTGTTTCATCCATGCTAAGGGTATCGTTTATGCTTGAAAATAATCCACATTCAGTACTTGATGCAGCCAATGTTTCCTTAGTTTAAACTCAGATACTCAGTTTTCAGCAGTGGAGCTACTCAGCAAGGGCCTTTATTGAAAGCTCTAGCTGCAAGTCCCTTTTCACTCTGCATGTGGTTACTGCACAGCTGCAGCTACATCTGTTGTCAAATTTGGCCTAATCTAGAATGAAGACAGTATCTAATGAAATTGTAGCTTGGCTATACTCTGAAGATCTGCATTTTTGCCACTATACTTTGAGCTGGTTTGATTCTAAATATGTCACATATCCTGTTTCATGACAAGCAGAACAAGGAAGCCCAACTTCCTATGGATTTTCATCTGACCTTCCCATGATAATCACAGTTTCTCTCAAAAGTCCGTAAGACTTCCGCAGTCCCCTCATGTCTGCTACACATCCTCACATTAATCCTAACTTACTCCTATTTCCTCTATTTTCCTGTTTTTTCATCACCTCATTTCACTCCATGTCCCTTAACTACAGGCTGAGATAGCACAGTTCTGCAGATAATGTAGCCCATATGCATGCTGATCAGAAAGCACACACATGCATGGTGATTGTCCAGCCAGAAGGTCTTGTGGAGCTGATATTGAAACTCTTCTCTGTTTCTCTGTTATCTAATTTGCATTAGTTGCTTTCCTATACCCACCTGTTGATTTTCACAAGGCTTGTAGGAACTCATCTCCCATCGGAAATTCTCCCTTTTTATCAGATGTGATTGTCAGCAGCTGTCAGATTTAAAAGCTACTGGGATAGGAGGTGAATGACAGACAAACTGAGATACAAATGGAAAGACAGCATGAATAAAGAAGCTCAAGTTCCTCAGGAAATGAGGCTAAAGAGAAGGTGATGGTGAGATCACCTTGGAGCTCCGCCGGCAGCCAGCACAGAGAACACAGCTGCCAAACAAGGCAAAGCTGTTCCTCAAAGCTGGTTTCTGCCAGTTTTTCTCAAAACATAATGTGACCAGGGTGAAAAGGAAGTTCGTCTAAATGTGATTTCTCTACGCCTCCTTGCCAGGTTGGGAAATTCAAGGGAAAGTCACTGCAGTGTCTGGGAGACACTGATACCACCATATCATCAGTACCAATGGGCAGAGTTCAAACTATTAAGCTGAGAGGCTCTCTGGGTACATAACAATGCAGTGTTACACATTATTTACCATTTTAGCATCACTTACATCTTCAATACTTAAGTCTCCTGTGGTGAGTTAACTGATGATAATGCATATAAAGCAAAGCCATTTAGATACACACAGTGAAGATCTGTTCTCAGTTGCATGCCTCTGAATTCAGCAGAGTCCAAAATCTGACAGAGTGCATATCTAGAATAATAGAATCCAGAGACCTTTTGTGTTTGCATTTTTGATTAGTATTTTTGTGTGGACAAAGCTGACAATTCATGCTTACTTTTGCTTTTGGACTTTACAGATAATGCATGTGACTGGACCAAGGGATGTATACCACAGAGGATTTTAATCCTAAAGCAGGAACAAAGTGTTTCTGAGGAGCCTAAATGTAAAATCATGATAGAAAACCCTGTTGGTGGAAAAAGCTGCTAACCTCAGTAGGTGGAAAAAGCTGCTAACCTCAGTGTGCCTAGAGTTATACATCTGTGCTTTGTCACAGAGATCTCTTTTGAGCAAATGGACACGCAGGTCTCATCTGAGACCAGCAGTAGCTGTTCCATCACCTTAGTCCCTTGGGAGACCTCTCTTGCTCAGAGTGTCCTTAATATACACTGGTAGCATAAAGCCTCTGGCCACTTTCTTTTGAAAACCTAGGGATTTAGGAGTACAGCTTTTGTTTAATGGCCTATATTTCTTCTCTAGAAGACCTGGACCCCTTCTCAGCATGAGAGATTTCAAACCCAACTCACAGGAAGACCCAACTGTTTTTTCAGTTATGTCACTGTTCAGTAAGGGGCCAGGACTGCAATGCCATAGTACCAGTCATTTTACAGAGCTCTCCTATAAAGAAAAGGCTGACTAGTAGGACCATGGAGTCATTCCTTCTCTTTCTCACCAGTCTTTATCTCTTTGCTTCTTACAGGCCTGGCTTTAGCAGAGGGATAGAAGAGTCTCCTCAGTTCCAGGCTAATCAATAGCCTGCCTATGCATGTAATCCTACTTTACAAGGGAGATATGGCTTTAATCCTCTGCAGGCAAAAGAAAGAAACTATAACCCTAACAGAATAGGTACGTTCCTTCTCTAGGGATACCACATACGGAAAAAAATGCAGATTCATCCTGTCCAGAGGTGAGAATCTGGGGATTTGGACCTCAAGGATATTGGAAGATCTTTCCTTACAGGTGTCTCTCAGAGACCTTAACTCTCAAAGAAAATGTGATTTCAGACATAACCCTAATCTTGGTGTTTCTTATTGACTAACTCTAAATGACTGCCTCAGTAAGTGGACTGTTTAGATTCCCTGACTGAGGTGTGTAACTCTAGCAGCTGGTACTGGATATTCAGGGGTCTGACAAAGGCCCTAAAAGTAAAGTAGTGTGAGTATAACTTTATCCTGTATTTCTAATAGGTGCTTAAGCCTGAACAGAGAACATAAGCCAAAATCTGAGAAGCCACAGGGAGTATCTCCCTGGAAAAACTTCTTGGTGGCTTCTACAGGGCAAGTAGGCAAAGCAGATAACTCAAAAACACAGTCAGACCATTCACTTTATAAATCAGCGCAGCCCACATCACTCATCAGAGGGGAACATGAGGTCTATAAACAACAGCTTCTTGCCACGGACAAGTTAAATCAATGATAAAGATCTGAAACACATAGTGCGTCAGAGGTTTCCTTCTTTAAGATCTCTTGTGTATTTGCCTGTCTCAGTTCTTACACAGCCCCTTTTACAACAGAAACAGAATGCCTTTTTTTGCAGGACAGCACAACCCTTTATTCAGAGCGCCAAAATTAACAGGCATGAGTGCCAAGAGTCCTTCTGTAGCCACATCTCTTCTATGTCGTAGGAAGTATTGATGGCTTTTTGTTTGTCATTTCAGCCACACAGACTAGAAATATATGTGGCTTCACTGTGTACTTTCTATTCCAGGCATGAATCCCATTGGCCTTTCACATGCAGGAACCCCTAGTAACCTCAGCTGAAGTTTTCTGGGGTAAAAGAGAAGGGTTATTCAATGGCTGGAACACTACTCCAGGCCTTGGGAGATCTTGTTTGTGATCTCATCACAGTATTTCTATACTTCTTTTTCAGTGAGTCATATAGTCTCTCAGGTCCTCATGTGTAAAAGAAAGGTAACAGCACTTCACACAACACCATGAAGGTTAGCACATGACATTCCTTCAGCAAAAGGGAAGACTGCTAATCAAAGTAGGCCATACAAAAATTACTGCTGGTATCTGAATCCTCCCAACATCCTGTAACAGCTCTTGCTTTTACAATTAAGCCACTCAGACACCTAGCAGAACTATAGATCTGAACATAAATCTTTGTGATAGCAAGAAGTGTTTATTGAAGAAACACTGTTATCACTATAGTTTCTACCTGTGGAAAGCTTTTTTAATGTTCACAGAAAATAACCCTTGGTTTAACTGTTAGCAGGACTAAGTCAAGGATATGAATTACCCTGCTCTGGGAATACTTATGCATCAGTTAATGTAATGGGCTACACTTATGAAGGTAAATATGGGGTGAAGGGGAAGGGAATGAAAAAAGTATTTGTTCCGTCTCTTCAATGCACTTCATACTGTGTGGTTTCGCAGCAAGGGAAAATATTCTGGCAAAGATTACTTCCATTCTACCTCAGGCTCACAGTCTGATTGCTAATCTGTTCTTGAACTTGCTGCAACCAGTCATCAGCCTCAAGGGCTGGTGGCAAAACTACTGTTGGGCCCCTGTATGACCCAGATTCACCTATCTACTCATCAAAAACACCCCAGGAGATTTTAAGTGAAGACTGAAATCAATGTGTATAAAACTTTAGCATGGAAGTGCAAATCTGTGCTCTCTCAGGTGCCACATTATATTATCTTCTTTACAAACTCATGAAGCCCCACTGCAAAAGTATGACCCCACACTCATAGGAGAAAAGCTGTTCCAGGTCATAACGTTCTGATGGTTGCAAAATTTTTCCTAATTTCTAGGCTATGTTCACCCATGGCCAGTTTATACTTGGTCTTCATCCTGACATTGTCCTCCAGCTCTACTATTTTTTCTCTCTCCTCTGTTTTACCCCTGAGGTGCAGCAAACATATCACCTCACAGTTCTTGTTTTGCTAGACAAGTTAAGTGCTTTCAGTTGCTTGTCATTACTTTGTTCACTGTATTTATTTCAGCTTGCATTCATCTTCTTTGAACACAAGTAATCAGAACTATATACAGAGGAGGTTTCACAAGTACAATGACATTAATAGTTTCTTATCTCTCCTGGAAAAAGGATTTATGGGGATTGCACTTGCCTTCTTCAAAGTCAGATCACATTGATGGATCATAATCATCCTGTGAGCAACTGATGCTTTCGGATATTTCTGCCTCTCATTTATTTCCAACCAGTGTGTTCTAGCAAAAAAAATCTTATTAGTAACTGAAAGACTTTGCAATCATAATGTTGCATTTTATGCCATTTCTATTACTCTAGACCTCTAAGTTGTCCAGTTCTTCCTTTAAAATAGCCTACTACAGCACTGTGATGGCAAATACTTTCAAATAAGAATTGTCTCAAGCTTTCATTATCCCATTTCTGTTTCTGTGCCAAATTCTCTGATGACAGCATTTAACAAGATGGGCTCTGACTGATCTTTTAGAAAATTCTTTGCCAGTCTTCCTGTAGCCAGAAGTTCCCCTTTCAACACTACTCATTGTCTTCTCTTTGTTATTTGCAGTAAACCTCTTTGTTGAATTAATAATTTCCCAGTGACACTCCTCAAATGTCTTACCTACCTTTTATTTGTCCTGAAAGATAGTTATCATGGATAGATATCTGGATAGCCTGGCATGGTAACCACATGTTGCACTTTATTATTTTCTTTTTTTTTTTTCCACCTCTCTAACTAATACTTCTTCAAAATGCTATTTAAATACTATTACTGATTTAATGAAAACCACAAGAAGTGTTGGTATTTGGTTCTGGACAAAGCTGGATTATCTGGAAATTGGAATCTGTTTTTAACTCTCTAAGCTATGAGGCAGTACAAAACAGTGAGGCAACCTCTTTTCTTCATTGATTTCTCCACATCTACTCTAATTGGGAGACTTTATTTTATGAACTATGTAAATGTCACCTTCAGAAAAATACTTCTTTCAAAAAGAAGAATAGTACTTTTTTTCAGGTGTAATAATTAAACACTACTAAAAAGATCTCAGAATACTGCTCTGATCCAGTGTGTCTCAGTGACACTTACTTTAGGTACTTATAATTAAGAATTTATGGGGTGTTCTTTTCAAGAGCCCTGATGGCAGTGAATAAACAAGATATTTGTCTAGATATTGGTGCTCACATTAGCACTTATAATGTATTCTACTGCATTACCCGATGGGGCCATGAACTACAGGAAACAAACTTCCAGTTTCTGGATGACTCCTTTACAAAATAGTTGTAAAATCCATCCCTAACAGAGCTTTACACATAACTAAACAATGATCTGCTAATTGATCTTTAGGGATCACTTTAGTTCCCACTGAAATTAATGGAAAGGTTCCCATCTATTTTGCTGAGAGCTGGGTCATGCCCCTAGTGAGGAAGGAGATTAGGTCAGAAATATTCATGGGAATTAATAGCAACTAAACTAATCTAAAAAAAATCTATAAGAAATACTTATGCAAAAAGACCGTGCAGCTCTCACCTTACTTAAGGCACTATGTTTGATCAAAATCTGTCGTAACAACCTCATCATCTGGGGAGAAATTGGTTTAACTAAAGAAAGATCTTATTCTGAAGCTTCTAATCTCCCTGTTTAGCAATCACAAAGTGAATGTTTTGAGAATCAAGCAAACAAAAATTGCACATATTAAATATTACCCACTGGCTGAATTTTGTTTGTAAGCAAGAATGACAATTCTTTCTTCATCATCACAGCAGGACCTTGAGCTGCAACAATTTGAATTAAGGAGTCAAATCTCTATGGCAAGAGTCTGCAATATGTTTGACTTCTGCGTTTTGTCACAAAGAGGGATTTGTACCACACATTTACCAGAAAGTTAAACAATCCAATCGGAAGTTTGTAGAGCTGTCCAGTTTGCATAAGGCCACTGAAATTTAAAATAAATATTACATATGTAGAAAGGAGCAGGAAGTAGAATATCCTTTAGAAGCCAGCTGTCCGTTTACTGCCCAGCTTATAATGAAGCTGTTTGTTTTTAACTTGGATGTCAATTGTATTCTCAGCTACTCAGTTAATATTGTATACATGTGATATAACCATTAATATAAAAGTGTTTTTTATGTCTTCAGTGTTTCTATGTTTAGACATATCTCTATTTGTGGTCATTCTCTCCTTCTCGAGAAATAATTGAGATGAACAACCATAATAAGAGCCAATTACTATGAAGTTTGGAAAGGCATGAAGATCAAGAAACAGTTGTTATGTCTGGGTAAACAGACAAAGAGCAGAGGCATGTATGTGATAATCAACTGAAGGTGCAAATATTTGACTTCCGGTGAACCAAATGATGAAGACAAATATACAGAATTTTTTTTTCATCTTATTTATACTCTTCATAAACTATAAAAATAATTTATCCCATATTGGAGATCTCATCCAGATCTGGCACTCACACAGGACTATGTATGCCAATAAAATCCCACATCTGATACTCTTGTAGAACGTAGGCCTTTGGGGAGGCTGTGGGTCATTATCAGGTGTATTTACCCACAATGTGTAACTCCTGACTCAGAAAGCTGGTTTTACCACTTTGCTGAGAACATATGGGGAGTGCCTGGGTGTGGGATTGCCCTTCTGTCAAGAAAACAACCAAGACAAAATTTATAGCAAGGAGTGTTTGGAGC
>VZTL01025489.1:24064-35727 GCA_013400535.1 Scopus umbretta | reverse complement strand
TCAATTTTTTGATATATCTGCCTCTGCAGAATGTCTCCTAAAGGTACTCTCAGCATTACCTGTAACTGTCTCCAAACTGCAGGCTTCTAGTTTAGTTGCTTTTTCTAGGTGCTGAAAGCTGCTTTTCCTAGGTGCTGAAAGCCACCCTGCCTTTTTACTCAGCTAAGCTTTACAAGTTCCTGATCTGAGAAGCAGAAATATGGTCTTTCAACTGAAAACAGATTCGCAGCAGGACTGCACTTACCTTCACACCAATTTCCTCACAATACCACAAACTGACTGTCTGCAGTTCCAATGTCTTGTAATCAGTCATGCCTATTCGTTTATTTTTCCAAATAGATGCTTCCCTTCCCACCACTCCCAAGAAGACAGATGTGAATTCCCATCTCCTTTCCATCTTCTCTTGTTAATTTTGTTTTCAGTTTTCTCTACAGTGCAACCCACATTCCCTCAGTATCTTGACTCATCTTGCCTTAATTTCTGAATGTGAGGAAGCTTTAATAAAGATGTTCCGGTTTCTTACACACTGCCCCTGTTCATTCCCATCTAAACTAAACTTCCTAAATTAAACTACCTAAATTAAACTCTCCCTACTAGTTGGCCAGCTGTGCAAGTCTTTCAGACAAGAAACTCAGCAAGGTTCATGAATTCTACTCTGATTTGCCCCCCAAAACTTAAGGGTGAATTTAGGTATTTTTATTATGTAATAAATTACAAGGCAACAGAAGATACACTACAGAATGTCATCTTGAAATACCTGTGAACCTCGACTCAGAAGAAAGGCTGTCATCTAGTTTCCATAGCTCTAAATCAGATTTTAAGTTTCTGACGAAAACAACTGTTGTGTACAAGTCTAAGAGCAGGACCTCACAGGACTGAATATTTAAGCAGTACCAACAAAATGATTGAAAATAGAGCTACAGATTTTTTTCTTGCAAGAAATACCACAAACTGTATTTCCAAGTGATCCTATGCATTATTCTAAGCCAATTATTTAAAAATTTGAATCACGAAAGTACTTAAGCCAGTGCTACCGCAACACATATTATACATCAAAGAACAGTTACCTACCCCACAGTAACTGCAGTTCTTTGAGATGTGTTGTCTACAGATTCTTAAGAATCCAAAATCTTGTCGACAGTAATGCCTGCTGCAGCATGCCCTTATTTTTTTCCTTTTTTTCCCCATAGTTGAAAATGTAAGAGGGGATAACTAGAACAGGGGAAGGAGAGTTGATCATGCTTGATATAGAAGAAGCCAGGAACAGCAGAAACAGGCAAGGAAAGCAGGAGGACACAGAGAATTCTGTGACCAGCAGGGTTAAGTATTCCTACACAAAAAAGAGTATTAGACTGCTGCTAGGGTCAAACAACAGAATTGTCAGCAGTAATTCAAGAAGGCAGAACTGTTCAATGAGTATTTCTGTCTGTATTTAGGTAAAAGCCAAATAATGGTCCTATCACTAGATGAGAATGAAAAGCTTCCCACTGACAGTAAGTTTGGAAGATGTAAAACCAGCTACTGAAATAAACACTTAATAAATCAACAGATTAGGATAATTTTAAGAGAAGGGCGAAGAGCTCTCTGCAGTTTTAATGCTGCAAGCCTTTGACCACGTGAATGCTCCAGTGGGTTAGAAAAAAGCTAGCACTGTGATAACACTGAAAAAGACTAAACAAAGACTCAAAGAGGTAGGGAAAGAATTAATGCCACTCAAAATAGGATTATGGGAACAATTAGATTAAAAAGTATCTTTTTTTAAATCAGTGATGACACCATTGTTGATGTAATACACTTGAGAGTTCTGCACAGCAAGTAACTTATTAGGATATGGTAAAACATTTTGATTAAGAAAAACGAAGTACAAAACATACGTGGATTAAAAACTGGCATGAAGTTTAAATGCAGACTGAGAACTGTAATTTCTGTATGACAAACAATGAGGACATGTCGTTGACAATGTGTATTTTTCCCCTCTTCTGTCCTTAAAAATTACTACCTTTTGAAAAAAACGTGTCTTCTACAAGCAGTGAAAGACAACCCATCTAACAGTCCAGCCTCATCTTCAAGAAGGCAATCACAAGTAGGATCCTGGTGAGCATTTGTGGCATTATGAAAAGACTGCCGTTGTCCTTGGTAGAAACTTCAGATACTTTTTAGGAGCCAGATGCACTGACAAGTTAGCTCAAGAGATCAGAACCAAAGTATGTGATCCTGCCAGGAGGTTCAAATGGCAAGAAAACTGCACAGAACTGAAACAATAGACCTAAAGTACAGAGACTGTGAAAAGACAGAAGATGAGTTTCCAGCCTTCTTTTAAGTTGAAGCAGTACTGGAAATAAAATCCCTTGCTGCTTTCACTTCATGGATGCTCACCATACATCCCCACAGGTGTAAAAGAGTTTTCCTTTTGCTTCAGGAGTATCTTGTAAAAAGGGTATTTGAAAAAATGAGAAAGGAATGAGTACCTGAAACTAGGTAATATATTCTTTTGTGAACATCCTGAGGATATCTGAGCCTAAGATAACTCAGGCTAACCTTCCTAACCTTGAGAATCTAAGTTGTATCACCAGACACTCAGCATACATGACAGAATATTCACTTAAGAGTAACATACATACAACAAGGTTTCACCTCACCACCAAGGGCTGTAAGAAAATGAGTTTGACTCTAAGCTGTTTTGGAACACGGAGCAGAAAAGGACACGAAGTACACACATAGAGGAAGAATTCAACAATTCAGTCTTTTCAAGAATTTGAAGAAAAAAATGCAATTCTATTCCACAGCAGTAGATGCTGCATTAAAAAAAATAATCAAACTAAAGTTATGCAAACTTTCTTACACATGAGGTGAGATAATTTACTATATGCTGTTATAAGCAAGATTCTGAAACATATACAAGTACGATGGTCTAACTCTTCCAAAATTTATTAATTTCCTTTGAAAATGATGAAAAAATAAGGAATATAATTTAAGCATGCTCAAAGCAATCTATTTACACAAGATGGGTACATATATAGCTCTAATTCCTCCACTAACTTAAATTTTTCAGTTTCCAATTTAATTTTTCATATCAAAAATAAAACAGAGGGGGAATTGGTTTTAATTATTTTGATTTTACAACATGCAAATTAAATGCCTCAAATGTAAATGGGATAGCCCAAAACAGATGTTGTCAGATGAAAATATTTACTTAATATCATTTAGTCACTTAACTTCGGTTTACTTCATGTGTTTCATAAGACTTTTTTTTAATAATGACATTCAATTTCATAATAACACCAGGCCCTTCCAAAAAGCTTGGTGTAAAGAATGCTTTAGACGGAAAAACTGCATAACTGAAAGTAAAATTAATAAGGTTAAAAACTGGAACTTAAAAAGAAAGAGAAAAAAAAGTTGTGTAATACTGAAAACCAGCCATAACTTTATAAAAAACTTCTAGATGCCAGAAGAAAGATATGCTTTAAGTAGCATTCTGCACTACTTCACCAGAAGCATTAAAACATTGAAACAACCATCCCTGCAAGTAAAACTGTAAATACTCCATTTTTAATTTTGTTTGTTTGGGGTTTTAGACTGTTTTACCTAACAGATGTTAGGCCAAAGGCTCACCAAATACAAGCAGATGAAAGATAAGTTGTCACTTGGGCAACTATTTACCTTGAAAATTGTCAGCCAATTTTTTGGCCAAATTTAGAATAGCTAAATTACTTCAGCATGATAAAGATTTCAGGTTCTGGCAGGAATGGAATGAAGTCCCCACCACAAACAGTCAACCACTCCCACTCTCTATCAACTGGTATAAGTTGATCAACAGGCATGACTGTAAGCTTCAATGGCAGCAGAGTCCATTAAGTAGTTGCATATACTCCTGCAGAGGAGGAGCTGGGGAGAAAGATTTAGAAAGGAAGACCTCTGTTTTGCAGTGGCACTTCAAGTCAGCTCTTGAAAGAAATCCCTTTGACTTTATTCCAACTGTAGACCAACCTGGAAAACTGTTTTTAGTGGGTTTTTATTTTTAAATAAATGAAACTTCCAGCTGAGCATGTCTGGGTTGATAAGCAGCAAAGTCCCTTCTCAAGCCAATGCTACTTTTTTTCAAGTCACTTGCTAGTTTCTTCAGATGCTACTGGAATAGTCAAAAGAAGTATCAAAAAAAAAATATGCATCCAGCATCTTATAAAAAGTTAAGCAACCTAGATAAGACCTGGTAAAATTGCCTTTTTTCAGGAAATAACCAATCCAAAACTGATTCATTACATTAATAAATTAGCTGAGACATTATTACAATTAGATTTTGATTAACACTGTTAAAGTCTCCTTTGTCTGAACGATGGCTTTGGGGGGGGAGGGGAAATCAGTAACTTAAAAATTCTTTCAAATTGACAAAACTTACAGCATCAGAAACATGAAAACCAAGTTGGTACATTTCAGTACCCCGTATTTTTCCAAAAGCAATGCTACTTTATATGAAATGTTTGAAGAAGAAATCTATAAACATGCTAATAAAAATAAATACCTTTCTTGAACAGGTAAGTTGCTAGAGTAATGTGAACTACGCACGTAATGGCTCTTTTTGGTACACACAATGCAATAGTTTATTACAAACTGCCAACAAAAGGAGTAGACTACTAAAGAGCTTTCTCAGGTTTAACTTCCTCTCAAGACCAGAAGACTGAAGCCAGAACACAGGTAAGAAAGGTATCTCTTTGCCAGCGTTTAACACGTAGACACGATTTGATATAGCTTTTTGTTTTGAAAAGAAATGCTGAAGAAAGTTTCAGCTATGACTAACCAATACCCTTCCCTTCTCCACCACAAGACAACACTAAGCACAATGAGGAAGAATATGAGCGCTAATAAACATTCTAAGAGAAAACAAGCTCAGCCAAGACTTTTCAGAACAAATTCAGTGCAATGGAAGTCTCTGCGTATGTACGCCTGGTAAAGCGGACATTTTGGTAGAAGCATAATTACTAGACATTTTTCAAAGAAAACTGTACATTTACTGGATAAAGCTATTAGCTCTGTATTAGGGTTGTGATGACTTTCCATTATGTAAACAAAATGTAGGACCTAGGTAAAGACTTTTTTTCCTCTCACACACTCATGAGAACAATAAAGATGTCCTCTGCTGCTCACCTGGGAAGCAAGGCTTGGAAGAACCTTTCTCACACAATGAGCTGTAGCTACCAAGATCTAAACCCTAACCTACAGTTTTCACAGCTACACCACTAACAGAGCAATCTCTGTTACTTGGACTTCAGAAAATTACCAACCATCTCTGACCCAAGACTAGGAGTATGTTTTTATTTTTGCCTCAACTAGAAAAGTTTTGCCAAATGAAAACAGAAATTCATCCTGACTGTATTTGTTATGGAAGGAAGCGCATTATCCAGGCTGGGGGGAGAAAATACAGGGAAACCCTTCTCGTCTTGCTTCAAAGCTTGTTGGTAGTTCGCTGAAAAGAGGAATCAAGTAGCCTCTCACCCTTTAGCTTTAACTTGTCTCATTCTGCTGTCCCTTCCACATACCTTCCTCTTTCAGTTTAAAACTAAACTGTTTTTCCTCATTTGCAGATCAGAAGAGCAATAGATTTTTTACTGAAGAAAAAAAAAAAATTATCTGCTTCTAATTGTGTATTTATTCTTCAACCTGAAGAAAGGGTGCCATACCATATTGTATGGCGTTATAAATAAGGGGAGGAACATCACTGAAAAAGATTATCTCAGATAACTTCAATATAGACAAATTACCAAATGCTTACGGAAAAGCCACTGAAGGTCATCAAGATAATTCAGTCTGATGCTGTTAGTTAGAAGCAGTTTCACACTGATTGTTACCTTGGAAAAGTGAGTTTCTTGTAACATAAAGGAGAGACCAATTAAATTCTCCCCAAATTTAGGGGATGGCAGTTTTAATACCTTCCAGTCCATTTAGTATTCCCAGACAAGTAGGAAAAATGTCACTATAAATCTCCACCCTGTCTTTAATATAACCAGGTGTTTATAGCTATTCACTTCAGTCAATAGCTTCTGCTATTCATCTGCTTTTTGTTACTGACATCTATACCCCATGTCCTCATAGGTAACAAGGTGTGATGGAGACAAACCAAGACTCTGTCGTCATGGGAAACAGCAAATTTAAGAATCAAGATTACCCAGCAGAGCAAATGCTGGGAGCAGCACGCTCATCTGTTTGGTGCTGCTGCCTACCAGCCAATGAAGAGCAGGCTTGTCTGGATAACTTTACCTTGGTAAGTCCATGATACAGAAGTCACTTCCAAAACAAAATGAACTGAAAAAACATCCCATCTTATTTTAAATTCAAACTTTAGATTCCAAAGAGAAAGCAAGCTTCCTGACATAGAATATGCCAATATCAATAACTATGTAAGTATTATAATTAGTAGGCTTTTGAAACAAACCCAATTCAGCAGCTCCTCTAGGCATTTTTCACTTACCATTGCATTCTTCTCACATGCTTAAATAGGCATACAATACAAAACATTTATGTTTTACTTAAACATTGTGCTCCAGTACCTCAATGAACCAGAGCCTTGGATCACATGATTATAGTAAAACAGCAATTCCGAAGCTACTTTGTGCAACCCAAATTACCTCTACTGCTCACTCTGCCCCTCATAACTAGCCTGGGCACACCACCACAATGATGAGATTAAATGGCTTCTGGTACAGCAAAATGTCTTGAACCTCAATCATCTCTTATTCTTTCTTTCAGATAGCTACGCCCTGAAATTTGCAATGCACTGTATCAAATCTACCAAAAATAAATAGGCATGTTTATTTTTCCTCACATTAAGAAACACCTATTTTAAGAAAACAGCCTTTCTTTTCTGCTTACAGAGATAAAACACACTGTGAAGTTTATCATTAACCATTGTACATTCTGAAACATAATGCAAATAAGTAGTACTGGAAATTCACGTATGTTCTTAAGCACAGGCTCCATTTTAATATTTACATGCTTGTTTCACTTCTGCTTACATGGGTTTTGTACATCATAGTTACACTGATATTAAATCAGTAGGAAACTAATTTAACAAAACAGCGGATGAATAACAGCACCTCAGGGGGTCTGAAAATTTTCAGCGGAAAAAAAATTGTATCAACAGAAATATTTGGATTTTCCATGAAAACTTCATCTATTCAGGTCTGGGAAGAATGGGGTATGCTAACGACACTGCTGCCTCAGAAGAGTGGTAGTTCATAGTCAGATTTCCCCCTTCTCAATTTGGTATGCAGATCTTCTGCATGGCAAGACTTATAAGCACCGTAAACATTGTATTAGAAGCGCTGTTAACTAATACGACCAGTTGGGAGTTACAGGAGCTTATACTAAAAGAAGTGAGGTGAGACTATGTTCTACCATTACAGTGGTTTCTAATGGAACAGTAATTTCAAATAAAATCTATCATCACTATGTTTAACCCACTGTATTTTGTAGGCTTCTGCAGCAAGACATTAATGTTATGATTATCACCATTTAAACCAACCACATGTGATAACAAAAAAACAATTTTCTGCAAAAAGAGTAAAATAAATACCTGCAGGACTGCCAGCATTTTCTCCTTGATGCAGCTGAATACCAGCAGAATCTATAGAGTTTACTGTAACTGTCTGTAGGTTTGGCAACTGAGCAGTGCTTAGACTAACTGGAGTTGACGTCAACGCCCCACCTGCTGCAACTTGACCAAGAGTGAGAGTCTGCACAGGTGTTAGAGTTATTTGTTGACCAGGTGCATTCTGAATTTGCAAGTTCTGCAAGTTCTGAACTCCTTGCACTTGAAATGTCTGCCAGGTTATCTGCCCAGAAGGGGTCACTGTTTGTGCCTGAATTAAAAAAGTTCCAGGATTCAGCTGCAGTTGAAGATTTTGAAGAGCCTGTTGAGATATACTTTGACTTGCTTGCACACCGTGGATTGTCTGTTGCGCAATACCTTGTACAATCTGGGCTTGACTGGTTGGCTGCTGAGACTCTTGAAGCTGTATGTGTTGTACAATTGGCTGTGCTGTGGAGACCTGAATATTCTGAGCCTGCGTGTCATCAGAGACTGATGTCTGGATGTAATTTCCCTGAAGATCAGAACTATGAACTTGACCACTAGTTGTGGTCAAGTTGTTTGCATTTTGTTCCAATATACTTGAACTGTCTATGGTAACGGGCAATTGTGATGAAGATGATGTTGGCACAAATAAGTCATTATCAGTGGCGGTTTCTGTAATTTCAGGAGAAACTTGCTCACCAGTCCTTTCAGAAGTATCCGAACTATCCATGGCCTGTCCAGTATTTATCAAGTGCCCATCTGCATTAATGCCTGCTGTCATGGTTTGAGAACCACTGCCAAGTCCCAGAGAATCTAGATCAACACTATTGATGGGTACAAAAGTAATATTTCCTGGCAGTCCAAGAGGGACGTTAGCAACTACTTGTGCTTGACCAGGGAAAGACGAGCCACCAATTGCAACTCCCTGAACCTGGACTTGGCCAGACTGCGATAAGATATTCTGAATATTAGCTGAAGGTGTTCCAGAGGCAATGATGGTTTGATTAGAGCCAGGAATGATCTGAATTTGACCAGTTTCTTGATTTATACTGCTATTGTCAGAAGAGGCTGCAAAGCCAAGTTGAACCTGCTGACCATCCGCTGTCTGGATCTGGGGTATTACTTGGTATTGTACGTTAGACACTGTACCATTCGACGAATCTGATCCTGGTGCAACAGAAAAGATTTGTTGATTTTGCAAACTCTGAATAGGAAGGACATACTGCCCACTTGAAGTTACTGTGGCAGCACCTGGAATCTGTACTATATTACCAGCTTCATCCTTTATAGTGGCAGGAGCTGCAGACAAGACCTCCCATCTATTTGGAGTTCCTGCTAATTGCACAGAAGCCAAATCCCCTGTCTGAATAAAAAGAAAAAAGAAAAGACAAAATTAAAACAAGAGACGTACAGACTATACACTAGAACAGTCATGCAATTCAACGCTAGAGATTGACAAACTACTGGAAAACATGCAATGCGGCCCATATGAACAACAGCAACTGGATTAGAACTATGAAATACAGATTTTGTAAGTGAGCTAATGCCTAAGTCAGGGTAACCAACCTGTGGGTCGTGAGCTGCATGTTGCTCGCGAGCTGGTCAAATGCAGCTCCTGTGCCATGGCTACGTCAGGTGACCAGCAGCAGGGTTATTCTGGTGTGGGGCCTGCTGGATAATCCAAATCCCTGGCTGTGGGAAGAAGTGAGCTGGTAGGGGCTGCTGGAGCTGTCATCACCAGGTTACCCTGGGACTCAGCTACGCTCTTTACCTAGCCCGGCACCTATCGCACAGAAGCGGAGGAATTGCCACGAAGCCATTGTCGCCTGTATCTCCTAGAGCTCCACTGCCTTTTGACTGTGTGCTGTATATGGTATAGATGTGCATATCGTGACTCTCAGCAGTACGGAGAGTGTTAAGAGATGACTTATTCACATCGTTGGAAAGATTGGATAACCTCAGTTTAAGTTATGCATAACACAAAGTCCTAGTATTTATGAGCTTGTACGAGTTACTGATTCACTAGGGAAGAAGGCCTCTAGACTAAGGACTTTTACACGGGACATCTCAGTTGGATCAGTAATACGTTTCCATTGGGGCGGGGGGGTGCATGTCTATCTTCATTAAGTTGGAACAATAGAAAAGGCCACTGTTTCAGAACAGACCCCCGGATGGTTAAAGATTAAAGAACCTAAGGACTAATGTAGTATGGTTTTGTTTCTTATTCAGTAAAGAAAAGGTAAACGGCACTTACCTTTCTTTACCAAAGCACGCTTTTTCAGAATAGACTATTAAGAATTAGATTTAACATCCTGCAATGCTTAGCAGAGATTTGTGTAGTCAACCAACGTGGTATTATAAGTAACCATCAATCTAAAAAAGACGTAGTTAAGTTTCTCCTTATCTGTTTTACGGCATGACAGTAAACCAATGGAATAACTTAATATTTAGCAACAAGTAAGTAACTTGTCTCACAACTCATTCAGCTCTGTGAAACAAGTTTTGTCTCTTTGGCAGAGTCCACAGGACATAGAAAGAAAAGTTCTAGTTTATCCTTCTGCACTGATCCTGCAATCACTCCTGGCAGTGAAATTACCTGAGCATATCAGGGCTTCCTTCTGATGCTGCACTCTGACTTCCTTTAGAATAAAACCTGGATATGCAAAATGCAGCACACAGCTTATTCTTCTCTAACATGGCACTGAGACTTAGCCAGCCTGAATGAATCCTGCGGCATGCATCCAAGTGAATTTAGTCCACCGTGTAGGCTGGGACTTTGCTAGTTTCACTTTCTTATCCTATTCTGAGCTGCAACACTAAAATGTTAACATGTACAAGAAAAATATGCTATTTAAGTCTGAGTACTTATTAAAAAAATAGTTTTACTGTGCTTGGCAAGCTTCATTTCCAATAAGGAAACACACATCTTGGTTCTAAATTCCTTTTGAAAGCTGCAGAAATAATGATTGCAAATAAAAAAAAGAATGCTAGCTTCCTTCTGCCCTCAAAGATACACACAATCTTTCAGGTAGTTTATTAGTAAATAGATACAGCATCACCAGAACAAAACTTAATTTTACGGCCTTAATGCTTCAAGGATCAGAAAAAGGAGTAATGATAATTCCATTTTATTATTTCCTTTTCCTTTTATACTGATTAGTCTTTCCTTTAAAGGACATATTTAAATCCTTTAGTCTTCCAAGCTTATAATTTATGAGATTAGAAAAAATTATGCAATATTCCATATGACACCATCTTATCTTGGAAAAGGCAAAAAGTTCCACTTTCCTCTGCTACCACATTAGCTTTATTCTCTTGTGTTTAATATTGTTTTCACACAGGTACCGGTTGCTGAAATGCTGCTAAGAAAGTTCGTATCTACTCAATTCACTAGTATGTAAATACTTATTAACTGAAGGTTTTATAAAGCATCAAAAGACCCATAAAAATCATAGGTAAGCATCAGTCAGAAAATACCAAAAGCAAAAATGATAGTTATATGTTTAATGTGTGTCATTATAAAATAAATGTATAATATACTGTGCTGATAGTATCTGTTAGAACAAGAGAAAAATAAAAAGTAATGGAACCGTTACAAGTCTGATATCATTTCTCAGATTTAAGACTACGTACAAGCAAACGTTGACTGTTTAGGCTATAACTGGACTGACCTAACATGCAATAGTACGTCTCTGTCTACTCATACATAATACATGAGTATCCTCCACAGAAATATTTCAAAGGGAACCTGTCTCCTTCATGATATGGAAATGACCTACATTATTCTCCTCCCCAAATATATGTTGATTTCCATATTGCCATTCAATGGCCTTTGCCCTTTTCATGTTGGGCAGACATCTCTCCTTACCTTTTCATGATCTAGTGAAATATTCCCTCAAACCCTGCTCTGTAAGGGTTTTAGCTTAATAGAGCCACTCTTTTAGTAGATGCACCTGTCAGTCCATGGAGAAGTTCAGGGTAGCCATAACGTGGATATGAAGCTATTGCTACACATAGTACACAAAATGCCTGTTATTCACATGTTGCTCTTACAGCTAGCTATATCAGACACTACCAGATGAATCATGAGGGGGGG
>VZTL01025486.1:8993-32421 GCA_013400535.1 Scopus umbretta | reverse complement strand
CACCTCTGTCTGGGTCTCCCACATCTTTCTAACCTCTACCTCTGTCAGGGCTTCCCACACCTTTTGTGCCTCCCACACTTTCTCAGCATCCACCTCTGTCTGGGCCTCCCACATCTTTTGGCCTCCACCTCTATCTCAGCCTCCCATACCTCTTGGGCTTCCCACCTCTGTCTTGGCCTCCCTGTTAATTCCTTTCATCAGAGACACTGGAATGCCTTTGTAATTCTACAGCTCTGAGCTCAGATGGTTTGTATTAACTCCTGAGTTCTTCTTAAATTTGTAATGACATCATACTGCAGAAAATTAGCAGCTTTAGCCCAAGGCTAGGCCATACTAATTCTCCTTTTGTGTTTTTAAAAATGATAGGATTTTAACACAGCTACTGCCACTTCTGTTTATTGGTTTTGGCAAAATCTTCTATTGAACCCTATTTGTTCCTCATTTGCAAAAGACCACACGGACATTTTGTTTCTTTGGAGGAGAGGGGAACAAAGAGAATCAAATAAGGGTGATTAGAGGATAAAGAGAAACTATGTTTGGGATGAGTCCACATTGGCTTGTGTTAGGCTTGTCTCTATCTCCTACTTCTTGAGGTACTATTTGTAAAGTACCTTATCTCTCCAGGGCCTCAGGTTTTGTTATCCGACATAATGACAGCACTGAGACCAGGCATCATTTTCGCTACTAATGTATTCTTCCTGAGCACACAGAGCCACTGTGAATAGGTCCAACTAGTCCAAAACGAAGAACATGTGAGAATGCTGGCCATTAGCAAGACACCAGCGATGCCAGAACAAGTTTTACCTGGCAGTTGTGCTCCTTTTGAAACGTGACTTTGCAATACACATCGACTAACAGAAAAATGCAGGATATGGACTAAGGAGTCCAAATGTCAAACCTCTCGGGAGTTCTACAACCTGCCCTTCTATGCGCTACATCATTAAGTGAAATTAAACACACTGCTTTGTTACCATAAAGAAGGTAATTTTGTTGTGAAATTTAACTTGTGCTTAACCATTTTGTTAATATTTTGTTATATTTCTAACACGCGTATGATACCAAAATTGTATTTTCTCTCCTGACCATTTTAATGGAGTCTAACAGTTTTGGTAAAAAATGCCGAGCATTCACATGTCATAGTAACCCAGTGCAATTTAAAGAGTGGATGTCCAAAACAATAACCACTACTTTATTCAATCAAATACTAGAACATTTACTTGGACACCGCATTTGATCTTGGTAGCTCCTTATGCTAACTTCAATATTGCCAGTCAAAGCAGCTACGGGGACAAAAACCATTTCCTACAACTATCAGTCCAGTGCACACTATATCAATCGTTTGTTCCAGCTGCACAGTAATGCTTTCATTTACTTTAATCATTTCATTGTGTTCACATTTACCATATTTCTTCTTCCTCCCCCCTTCCCCCACAGCGCATACTCTCCGTTTTTCATGAAACTTTTATCAGCACCTCTGGAAAATGGGAGGATACAATCACTTTTTAATTTGGTAATATAATTAATCTTTTTTTCTTGATCTTTCAAGCTTTCTACATCCATGAGGTTTAGAACTGTCCTTAAAATAACGGCAATGTCAAAATCAGGCAGGTTCAAAAGGAAGATACCCCCAAGGTTTCTATGCTATGAATTTTTTAGTCAAATTTTTCACATTTTAATTAAACATGTTTGGTCTGATAGAAAGAAATGAAAAGGGTTCTATTTCTCACAGGAAATTTTAAAAAGCTAACAAAGGGATTTTCAATGGCAGGCAGCCAGCAAGGAAACTTGATCTCGGTCAGTTTTATTAAAGTAACTTTACACTTTTGACATTTGCCTTTTCCCAATAAAATTTCTTGAACACTTGCAAGGATAAGGAAGTTAATATACGTAAGCACAAGGGCAGATGGGCAAAAAGCCTCACTTGTTAGTCAAATATCAACCTTGATTCAAAATAGAGAAAACCTACATTAGCTGCATCAGGCAAGTAATAAATTACAACACACTTGAAGTTCATGGGCAAAGTCTGGAATTGAAGTCCTAACTTCTGTGACACAGCCTGACAAATCAGGTCTCCCTTTACAATATGGAAACCTGACCCACTATCTAATACTGTGATCACTCTAATGGCTGAGCCTGGTCAGAGATTACCTCCTAGAGTTTTATAAATTATTTAGATGTACTAAAACTGACAGGCTGTACATAAAAATTCTTTCACAAAAGCTTTCTCTCCAGCAGAAACTAGGAGAACCGTGTGTATAATGACTGCAATCCAAACTTTCTCAAGTCTTTTCAGAGTTTCCTAGAAATCACATGCATGTTGCTGCATGCTGTGCTTTTCCATTTCTGAAAACATATGTCGTGCAGTGGAACTAATTCTGGAATCCTGTATAGCTTGTGCCTAATTCTGTCCAGCTTAGCAGCAGAGCACTTTGTTTGCAGCATATAAAAGAGACAATCAGTGGAACCTCATTAAACAAAGCATTTCAGATGGTCAGAATATGATTTCATGAAACAGAGTCATGTTAGTAAAAATCTGCACAGTTTAATAGGCAATTACAAAGTATTACGCAGCTTTCAATTTAAAGCTGACTCCTGCTGTTTCAGATAACAAACAAGTGTTAAAATGTAAAATAATTTCAGTTACTCTTTAGAAACTTTTAGGAATCTCGCTGGCCTTTTTTTTACCTTTGGCCTCTATGTTGCCCTTCAAAGTAACTGCTGCTTACAGTATTATTCTTCAATAACAAAAACTGGTTTTATTCATAAGGTATTTATAATAAAGGGATTATAACTAAGACTCTTTGATACTACAATTATTAAGTGCTGCTATCACAATAAATATAATAATAACATCACCAGTAGCACTTGGGAGTGTAGCAGTAAATTCTGTTGCACTTTCTGGAAATGAAATGCAAAGCCATGAAAATAAAGTCTAAAAGAGAGTTAGGGGGGTTTGTTTATGAATTTTTTGAATAGCTGTTTGAAGCCCTAACATTACAAAGAAGCTGTGATTGAAAATATTTTTGTGTCGTAGTAAGAAATAAGAAAACCTAGACCCAGGAATTTCTTAGGGAAAGAAAACCCACAACACTATGCTTGTGGCTGTCAACAGAAATGCTAGTTTCTCGGATAAATTATGCCTCTCATTATTTGTGGATATCCACTGAAATTTTCTGCTTTTACATATGGACCTTCAAACAACCAAATGCGTTCTTTTTTTCAGTTAACTGCTGTCCTGTTTTCCCTCCATCAGTTTTCACTTAACTCTCTCTGTTAGGATCATCATAATTCAAAAAAGGTCAGCCCTGGTAGCCCTCATCCGTTTTACATCCAGCCCAAGTTCAAAGTATTCCTCTATCTTCTGTCTAATGGGGCTTATCTCATAAGAAGCTGTGCTTCCCCATCACTGCCTTCCCTCTGAGCAATTCAGTTTAACTGCAAATTCTCACTTTTTGCACCTTGCGATTGGCTCTTTTTCCAGTTTCTAAAACATTAGTTTCCCAGCTTCATTCACCCCTTGGCAGGAGGAGGAAGGCAGGAACAATCCTCTTGGAAAACAGGGCTGCACAACATGTCAATGTGCTTGAGATCATTTCTGTGTTTTGCACCTAAAAGGGAACATGGCACTAAGGACTTTCTCAGCATGCATCAGAAACAGAGGGGGAAAGGAAACTGTAGCTGGCAGTCCTGTGAGACTGAAGACCAGTGAAATCTGGTCGAAACTTGGAAAAGTTTTTTTGTTCAAAAATTTGGAAGTTGTTTTCCCTGTGCAGGACTCTAGAAAAATTAATCTTGGGGTTGGAGGGCAGAGAAGGAGGAAGAGAAGGGAGAAATAATGTTCATTTATTTATTGCTTTTATTGATTTTTTTCCTTTATTTTCCCCTTTTACCTCTAACTGTAAAGAATAAAAGTTTCATTTTTAAAATAACTAAATATTAGTAAAGGAGGTGAATTATCTGATGCACATCTTTGTTTTGAAAACAAGGTACTTACCATGGAAAAGGATCTTATTTGAAAATGCTGAGAAAATCTAAAAGTTGATTTTGATATGTTTGCAGGCTTAGTAGAATGATGCGGATGAATTTCTTCCCAGAAACATTAGAATACACGATGGGTTTTTTTTTTAATGTTATAGAGGTGTGAAACTAAGGCTAATGACTGCCTATGATGAATTTTTCCTATATTTTCCCCCTATTGTCACACTGGGAATTACATATTAGTAATTGAAGGAGGAACTGGATTCAGCATTAGTAGTGTTAGTTAAATAATATATCCTGTTATTAGATTTCTAGAAACTATTACTTCTTTTTTGTGTGTGTTATATAATCCCTACTATAATGAATGTTCAACCAATAAAGGTGGAACAAGTTACTAAATACTGTTACTTTTTCCATGTCTGGGTTTGTAACTTTCCACAATAAAAGAGTGAAAAATTGAGGAATATGTAGTTACACAAACCTCAAAAATGCAGAGTCAGGAAAAAGCCCATTCTTTGTTCTTTGCTAAATGCTGATTGCTACACATTCAAAAAATGAAATCACTTTTGCAGCAGAAGGTAGCAGTCAGGGAAAAAATTATACAAAATGACATCAGCGTTAATTTATCTCCAACCCCCAATAACATGAATCACTCAGCTTTTTCTGAACGTTGTTACGTCTGTTTTCACGAACGCTGTTTTGCATGAGAGTTCATCAACTGATCGGTTGGCTGGGTTTTAGCAGAATAGATTTCCTGCTTGTTGGAGCTATTCGGGGTGGTTCTTGAATTAAGGCCTAGAGCTCCGTCAGTGTTAAAATTAGAATGTATGACAGCCTCCGAGACAGCTATATATCACAAAGGCAGCGCAGCTCTGCAGTAGACAGCCTTTGAACTCTGAGGGGGAAAAAAAACTACATGGAATGAGAGCAGATGGAAATTTGTCAAAAGCTTATAAATCTCCACTCCTAATTTCTGAAGCTTCAGTACAGAAGGAACTGATATGAACCTAGATTTGACTCCATAACAACTCCAGAGTGGATACCCCTTGCTTCTGCTGTCCTATGCCAGTTAATACCCTTGATCTAACATGGAATCATAAGAAGGTTTGTTGTTTTTTTTTTATACAGGTATCTATATCTGACAGAAAGAGAAAGAAAAGTGTCCCAGAAACAAAGCAGCCATGTATACTATTAATCTCAAACAGTACCTGCACAGAACCTGACAAGTTTGCATGAGCAGTAGTGCTTTCAAAAATTATGTTTGAATAATGCTGTTATATATATATAAATAATAAGTTATTACAGAGCAATGATAAGGCTCACATCAATAGCCATGCTGTCAGGGAGGAGCAAAACGGAGGAGTTTCTATGTAAATGTTTCAAAAATATTGCACTGTAAGTTTTTAAATATAGTTGAATTGACTTCTTGAAAGAAGAGGTAAATGTAAGCAGGGGCATTCAAGGCCCTACTTAAGTCATCAAAGAAGTCCATTTTTAGAAAGTATGAAAGCATTCAGCTTGCAGTCTCACAAATACTGAGCAGCAAGAGGTCAGGTCGCTACATACAGAAGAACAAAAAATTGTAGACAAATACAAAGTCTGTCCTTGAAACTTCGCAGGCAACCACAGAAACCCCAGAGATATCCTTTGATACTTCCTTTGCATCCTATGGCTGTTTCCATAAAATAAGAAAATAAATAAGAGGCTGAAAACAGGGCATGAACAGCTCCATTGTTCTGTTAGGGCGAATGCTGTCTAGAGCATGGCCTCAGGTTTAGCACTAGGCAAAAGGAAACCCTGCACACCTCTTTCTTTTAAGGAAGTAACCTGTGGAGGTTCCTATTATTTGGGAAGTAGAGAAACGCAAGCTGCTGGATGGAGACTTTCAGAAGAGATAAATTCTCATTATCATCTTTCCCTGGGAAACTTTGGACTCTCTGGGGCACCATTTGTAAGATCTTTTGCTTTGGCAGCTGGAAGGACAAGCAAATAGTAAGCCCATAAAGTGACTGCCAGCACTTGTTTGCATTGCTTTTTCCTCCTTCCTTCTCTTCCTGCGTATTTACTGCAGGAAGAAAATGTTCAGTCCCCAGCTTTAAATAAACTCTGGGTCACACCAGCAGTATTCTGCTTGCCCACTCTATTTGTAATGCTCTACTTCCATTCTTGGGTCACATCTATAGCTCTCCCTAACTCTATGCCTTAATATTTCAATTATTCACTGTCATTCTGAAGCACTTACTATGTTTCTCCTACACTGGGTACAATAACAAGTCCAAGATATGGTTCATTACTATTGTTAGCAACAACCGTGTTTCTGAAAGTGTTAACTGCTCCTGGCTTCCTCTCCTGATGGTTAGCAGACTAGCAGGTCATTAACTGCTAGAAGTGACCGTTTTTTTAGGGATTAGGTTTTAACCTTTTGAATTCACACAGTCCACACAGGAGTCATTCTGATGAGCATTTTGCTTTTGTCCCTCATCACTCCTGGGCCTCTCTCACGGTGTTCTAACTTTTTGTATCTCATGGTGAGGGTTTTTCCTTCTGTTCCTTTTTGGTGGAAGACTTACTTGGTCGGCAGAAGGCGGGGGTGGGTAGCACAGACCAAGGTCAAGAACATGTACATGGATGTTCAGTTAATTCTTTTCATCTTAGTGTTGCCCTAAGGACGTTTTAAGCCTGCTACCAAACTTTTGAAGATGGCTTTATTTTTTTGCCAGCTGTAGTAAAACGTAGCTTTATTTGTCTGTTTTTAGAGACAGAGAGATAACCAGGACTTTGTTTCAACCACTGCTGAAAATGGAAGTCACTTTTCTGGCCCCAGGTCTGGAGTAGGACTCCCTTCCCCCAGAACCTTGGCTAGTGTGTTAGCTTCTGGGTAGGGAGAAGACCCATCTCTGCTGCCTGCCTGCTTTTCCCCAGCCAGCTGAGAGAGAGGTGGGGAAAAAGCACCCTCTTCCTGGCCCACTACTAGCTGACAGAGAGGGAATAAAAGGCAGGTGAACGCTTCCTGACCCTCTCCTCCCCTTCTTGTGCATATCTGAGAAGGAGGAGGAATGGCCTCAGCTTTGCTTCTCACTTGGTTCCTTCTAAATTGGCAAGAGAGAGCACTATAGTGCTGAGTCCAGAGAAAGTGTTCTCTGCCGATCACGTCACCATTCAGCAGATACCGTTCGTTATCAACCATTGCCCACCACAGCTCTTGTGATACTTGCAAGTTTCTGCAATCAAGAAATTGCCTGAATAATAACCTAGGCAATTTCCATTTATAATTTTCATTATAAAAGTAAGCCTTGACCCTCGTCGCTGGCAGGAAACTCAACCACGCGAAGCATGTGCAACAAGTTCAGAAAATGAGGCAAAGTAAGAGCGCCCAACATGACATACGTATTTTAAAAAAAAAAAAATCTCAAAAGTTTTAAATTGCTCATGATTTTTTCAGGCCTAACTCAGGATTTTTTGAATGCTTGAGAGTGACAACACTGAGATACAATTGGGATTTTATGACACTGCTGAATTGTCACATCACATGTAGTGTACTATAATCGCATCTGATGACCTTTCCATGCAATTTGCTTTCTGCTTATCACTTACAGCAATAGCATTTAATGGTGTGGAACAAAAGGCATCAGTAAAATGGATATGGTACCTCCAAGGCAGAGGATGTATTGTGACATTGAGCATATATGCGAGATGAACAAATTTATAAAGGTTTTAGTTAAATGTGAACTCAAATGAGTAACATTAAGCAGACAAATGAATTTCTAACAGAGAAATTATGTGTCTGAACCTACCAGAAAGTTACTACAAATCTTTGGACTGATTTGGACTTTGGACATCTCCAAAATAGTACTCAGCACTAAATTTACACATGATCTACACAGAATACAGGCTCTTAAATCCAAACCTGTAATCTTGTAATCAGTCGATTTTGGGGGAATATGACCTCCAGAAGTGCCTTCCTTTTTTAATGTAGTGTTTCCTAGGAGGTGTTTCTGGGCATGTCCTGCACTGGGTTTTGCATTAAATTGAGACTGAACAGAATACAGAAACATTTCTTGGCCTATCTAAGCTGAAAACTGAGCACAGTATCACTTAAAACTTTAGTGAACTTCAGTGAATTTGTGAAGATATTATTATTCATAACAAGACCTCATGGGACATTCACATGCCTTTCTGCTCAAAGGCATTTGGGATAACTGGCAGAGTGATCCCAGAGGATGCTGTGTAAAACTGGTACATCACCAGAGGAACAGAAAACTAGATGCAACCCTCAACTCAGACTAGACACAGAAAGCTGAAAACATACACGAGCGTACCAGCTTTCCAATGGAGCCAGGTCACTTTGGACAACTTCCAGAACCACAATTTAGGGCGCGTCCATTACTTTTTTTCCAGTCCAATACACCTAATAAATATTTTTGTGATATTAGAGTGCTTAGTAACTGCTTGTGAATTCATTTTCACCTCATGCCTCCTCCACACTGATCCTTGATTTATTCACATACAGCTCTGCTAAATGATTTGTGGAGTAACATCTCACTCTTCTTACAAGCTGATTAAGGCAGAAACCCTCACACTGCTCCGTACTTGTTTTGAAGAATAGGCTGAAGCATTATGCTAAAAATATTTGCTTTTCCGATATCCAAAGACAGCTTTCCTTTGATTAGACGTGCAGTCTGGCTGTATCTGCCACACAAGCTTTTCTGGACAGATGAGGTAAACGCATATATCACCATTAGAAGTATTTCAAACATCCTTCAGCATATTATTGATCTACAGCTTTCATAATTAAAGTCAATTACCTGACATGGAGCTGGATTTACTTTTCTGCTTAAGTGGTTAGGTTTAGTTTTCTTCCTTCTCCTCACAGAGGAATAACTGCTTGGGGAAAGGGAAGGGGGAAGCTTTTCTACAGAGCTAATCAAGACATCAGCCATCACATAATGTTCTGACATTTGGGAGTACCACATAATGGTACTCTCAAAATACTCTTATACATCACTGTTACTCCCGCAGCCCTTTCAAACCAAAACGTTACAGATGAAAAAAGAAACACACCACAGACAGGGCTATTTTGTGTGCCAGCAAAACACCAAGGGGGCTATCCGATTCATGCTGCCGCACTTTGCCTGACGGCAGACCACAAAGTCTGTCTGCTCCTCTTACCACTTCAAAAAAAAAAAAAAAAAAAAGGGGAATATTAATAACAAAGTCAGACTCCACTACACATAAGCAAATTCTCTTCATGGTTGTAAAGTTTGTCTTTGCAACATAAAAACCCCACCACTGCTGCCCAGCAAGGAGATGGTCAGGAAACTGAGCTCAGCACTGAAGGACGGCCCTGTGTGATGCTGATTATCCGCAGCAGAAGTGTGAGGTTTAAGAAGATTGGGCAGGACTGTGGAGTCACATGGAGATGCTGTACTGGCAATTATTGAATAATTCATGGGACTGAAATAGATTTTAAGGGAGAAAGTACACACAGAAGTATTAAGTTACAAGGTTTGGGGGCTTTTTCCAGAATTTCTTAGGTGTCAAAAAGTCCTGAATCGGTGTCAAAAAGCTGCATTAGTGCCCATGACATACAATTCCTATTCTCTAACTAGGTCCAGTGGTACAGTCCTTTTGTCACCCTCAACCATTTCCATGGATATAAGGTGGGGATTTGCCTCCATTTAGCACAATTTGATGTTCAAAGCCTTGCTCTAAGCCCATATGTCCACATGCCCCAGCTTGGGCCTCTCTCCCCTTTACTTCTGAATAGTAAGGGAAATAGTGCTGTACAGCACACTGAAGTACTTAAAATGAGACTCACTCTTAAGCTTACCAAATATAAAATCAGAAGTAGTTTGATTACAGTGTACATTTATACAAGAAAGAGAAAATATTGTTTTGGGAAAGAAAAATAAGAAGTGATGACAGCACGATGAAGCCAAACCAAGGAAAAATGGCAGAGAGTAACATATTTAAAACACTGAGGATAACTAGCAGTTGGAGCATGTTAGTGAGGGAAGCCTTCAAATCTTCAAATCAAGATCAAATAGCCTTCTCATAGATGTTCTTTGGCCAAAGATGAATTTCTTGGCTTGTGAAGAAATCTTACAAATCTGTCCAGTACAGAAGGTCAGACTAGACATACTAAGAGTTCCTTCTGGCTTTAAACACTATTGATCAAATGCTTAAGAACTTGTTTAAATCACAGTGATTTTAGTGGGGCTGAGGTATGACTGTAAAGTAAGTAGGCAAATGTTTTTATGAATCAGAATGGGCAGTGCCTTTACTGCACAGGAAAAAAGCTGTGAATCTTTGAAGTTAGCAAGTCGGTATGATAGTAAACAGTGTGAAGTTGCAGAACCCTGAACAGTCCTACAGGTTTCTGTCTTGAAAGGTCCAAAGCAGGCCACACTTTATGTGACCAATTTTCTATTTACTAGCATATTCCTTAAAAATATTATCTCTCCTTCTCAGTACCTGTATAATTTAACTGATATTTTCAAGGTATCGACCACTAGGACTTAGCAAAGATAGAAAATTCTTAAATCAAAGCTAAGCGAGTAACTCTCAAAGAAAGACGATTTTGATACATGATATAATGTAGCCATCTCTTATCTCAAAGTTGTTTTTTTCTGGTACTATAGCTAAGGCATTAAGTGTGAACATCAACCTCTTGACACAGTCACCAATTTGTAGCTCTTACACTGTCCAGATTATTTTTTTTTTAATGATGGCACTCAATTGAATGATAAGAATTTATTTTGATTTGTTTACTGTATATCTAGAGCATTTTCCAAAAAACAATTAAGAGTTTTCTTAGGTTGAGTGGCAGCCCAGTTATTGCACACTTATTTCTATGGGTGCAGAAGAAACTATATCGCACTATGCATGGAGTATTCTGTGCAATGGAAGAGGTAAAAGCTAAACATGTAATCTAGAGTTTTAGGCTCTTTGCTTTAGAAATTAACTTCTAATTGCAAGACTAGTGGTTTCTGAGGCAGAGCCCTGCTAGCGACTGGTTGATTTTGCCATTTTAACAGAATTCAGATTGAAGGAATGGATGGGAAGCTTACGGCTTTAAAAGGCGCAGAGCTTCAAAACATGCATGTTATTGGGGGAGAGGCTTTCAAAGCAACTTGTAAGTATGTTTTGGAGGGCAGACTTAGTGCTGTGTCTTTAAGATGATGTCACAAGCTTACAGTTTGTGTGGAACAGAGAAAGGGGACTATGACCTTGCTTCTCAGTCCCCCCACTACCCCGTTACAGTTTCAAAACCACCCAGGATCTCCTGATTCATTAAACTTCTCTGTGATCACCAAAGGTACGTTTGCCAACAAGACCACAGCCACAACAGCCAGGTAAGTGCACTCTACTATGTCCCCTATATTAGTGGTTTCCTGACTGCCAGAGTGGGCTACAGCAGCTGTATCTACAGCATCTACAAATTTTGTTGCCTTCCAAATGGGGCTAGAGTAGTATGAGGCCAGGGCCTGCCCCAAGTAAACAGCGGGGACCCAGAAATGGATCATGCTGCTGCCCTGCAATGAAGACACGAACGCACGCTTGCACCCTGGACCCATGCCTGCAAAGAGGTCCTTTGCCATAGTCTGCCAACAGCACCTACACTGCAGAAACCCTGCCCAGCCCAGGGGAAAGGCAGTCCTAGGTCATGGGCACTCCCATCCAAGTCTCTCATCTTATCTAAAACATCCTGTTCAAACAGGGACAAGAAAAGCTCTGTGTGGCATAATTATATCCACGCAAATGTAATAAGAGAGAGACTAGAGGGAGACAGAAAGATATTAGCTAGTTGTCTAAGGCCACACCATTAATCAATAGAAAATGCTCAACTAGGAATCCAGAGGCTGACTCAGTCGTTCATTGAGTCACAATCTGTTGCTTTAACTAGTAGATAGGCTTCAACCCAGAACAGCATTTGTTTGTGTACAATATGTCAAAAATACATTCTTGATCTATGAAAAAAAAGGAAAATGATACAAAGCAGGTTGCCTAGTAAAATGAGATTTAACCCAATGCCCTTCATCTGTGCTTTAAGGACTCTCCCGGGAGTCACAAATCAGAGCTGTGAGATTATGTGAAGGGGAACAGCATCACAAGTATAACTCTGATGTATCATAAAAATAATAGAAAAGCCCCCTGGGAACGAAAATTTTTGACAGAATCCAATCGAACCCTTTCAAATCAAAAGCTGCTGTAGCAGTGTGGCCAAGCTACTGCACACTACCCTGTCAGTATCCTTGTGGGAATTCGAGAGGAGAGGAAAGCAAGCACTTTCTAAATATTTGAACAAGGAGGAAAGAAAACTTGAAAGTTAATTTCACATTTATACTCTCAAATTCTTGCTTTAAACTTAGCTCTGCTGGGATGGCTATGTATTACTCCTGTTGAACTTTGACTAGGAGAAGAGGTAGCCTAAGCATCTGCTTTTCTGTTAAATTCTGTATGTTACAGCATTAATTCATCTGCCAGCTTTCTTTACACTCCTTACCTCTTTCATCCACCTGTTTGACTTTACCTGACACCTAGATTATGAGCTTTCAGAGAGCTGGAGAGCATTTCTATTTTAAGCACCTACGCCTCGCCCATGCAGCCTAGGATTTCACTAAGATTCCTCAGTGCTCCTGTAAAATTATATCATCATGGCTATCAAACTCTGCACTTTCTTAATCTCTCTGTTGCACACAAATACTGGCCCCATACATGTGAAAAGCTCTGTTGGCCAGATTCTGCTTTCTTTTAGACCAATATATAACACAGAAACATTTAGACTCAACTCTATGTTTCTAACTTCAGCATCAGTATTCTTGTATAACAAAATAATCACATCACTGCCACTCTAATAAAATATCTAACTCTCTTTCATATGGAAAAAAAGAAAGACGACCCAGTATATTGCTGCCTTTAGCCGAATTCAGCAAAAATGTTCTTCTCCATCTAGAGACTTGGATAATAAAATAGGTTATTTATTGGCAGTGGGTGATGTGTGGATGATTACAGTCTGGTAGGTATTTAATGGTAAAGTCCAAAATTGCAGAACAAAAGCTGTTTTCTATTCACATTTGGCTCAAAATACCTCAAATTAAATAGGCCACCCACAATCTGACACTTCAAACTGCAGAGCACTGAATCTGCTGAGAGCCAGTTACGAAAACTGATACAGTAAGACCATGCTAAACACAAAAGGAAAAAATGACCCAAGGAGTGTATTAAAAGAATAAGTACATTGAACTAACACGAATATATGCATGTTAGAATTGGACCTTTGGCCAAACTTATTCATGATGAAAGGACAAATAAAGGCCTCTGTCACTTCAAGGATAAAGTCTGCTCCGGTCAGGAAGAGCACCATGAAGAAGCTTGGTTTAGGATAGGTCAAGGCTGGTGAGGAAGCAAGCATCCCACTGCTCCCACTGCCTTAATTATTAACCCAAGTGTTAAATTTGGGCATCCTGACACAATCTACGGTATTGCAGTTACAACAAAACTGTAATTCCCACCTGGATGAGATCAATCTTTAGCACACATTACTCTTTCTCCTAGTGTTCAAGGGAAGACTGCTAAACAAAAACTGCACTGGAAGAGCATGGAGGTAAAGGAATACACCTTCCAACATAATACAAGGTTGTTTTGGAAGAATGGGAATGCATTTTGAAAGTATTATGAAAAAACAAGCAACAGAGCTAAAATTAATGAGTTATCACCAGCCCAAACAAGTTTTAGTGTATTTTCCAGGGAGTAATTGATAGTGTAGCTGCTGCTCCCAGCATCTTTTTTTTTTCTTTTTACTGTCGGTGTGCATGTGATTAGTATTAGCTTAATCTTGCCTACTGTTGAATGCCCTGATGTGTGCTTCCCTTCAGCAAGAAAACCACTTAATGGCTTGAAGTTGAGCCTGCGCCGAGTTGTACCATTAGGTTAAGACTCACAGTCAAAAATTTCTACACATGCAGCTCTAGTTTGTCTTTCAAATCTCCTCTAACCATTGTTGCCCAGAAATAAAAAATATTTAAAGAAATATTTTTAATATTTTGTTTAAAATAAAAAATGATTAAACAACTCTCCTTCATTATACCAGTCCTAAATTGCCATACAGTAGTCTTACACACATGTACTACAGCAAAATGAGTTTCTTATACCCCGGTTGTAGTGACAGCTATGCAGTTTTAATCTATTTCTCCGAGAGATTTCCAGGAAGTTGCCAGGAAGCCACTGATGCGCCAGCAGCTGTTGGGCATGTGCACAGCTCAGCGCCTGGGACCTGAGGAGAGACTTCTTGGACGTTCCAGATTTACCATGCATGAACTATAGAGCACATATATGCTAATGCACTTGGCACGTCTGCATTTCCAGATGTCCAGCAACCCTGTCAGAGCTGTAGGGCGACTAGATGCCTGAGTATCTTTGATGAATGCACAAAACCCACACTGAAAGAAAAATGTCTAAGCAAAAAGGAGGGCTTGCTAAGAGAATTATGGACCTATAGTTGCTCTTGGTCTATTTACCGTATAAATCCTCTATAAATATTGACTCATAACTTTCATCAGACTAGAGTGCAACCATGGAGTTGCTTATGGGCCTTTCGTGGCCATTAAAAATCCTTCATTCATCTTATCAAAATGAAAAAAGGGTAGGGAAAAGAAAGCATTCAAGCCTCCTAGCTTGAGATACTAAAGTCATTCACTTTTTACTCTCTGTGGATGTGTACACATTTGGCTGCATTTTCCTGCTACAGACCCTTTGCCAATACTTTAAAGTCTTTTGCTGTTCTTTATTAAAACCATTGCATCACTATGTCATGTCTGAATATTCCTCTAATATTCATTTTTGTAAACAGAAACACAAAATTAAGCCAACAGTTGCAAGTAGACATCACCTTCAGTCATATGAAACCTGTTCTAAAATGTAGCTGTCTGGACAATTCCCATGAACTCTTGGGTTTATGATCCTGAAATAGTTGGACTCCTCCCAGAGTCTATGTACTGCTCTAAGTCCTTTAGCAATGCAGCCCAGACAGAAACCTATCTAACCCTTCTTCTTGGAAGGAACCCACCAGCCTAACAAGTTGGTCCCTGTCATATCTGTTCATCCTTTCCCCCAGCTCCAGCTATTGGGATGCTTTTCTTGAGCAGAGCAGACTTTGTACAGGAGTCTAAAATACTGTTGCACCTTATGTGTCCACACAAAAGACACACAACAAAGATAATAGACCCTACATGCACTTCCTGAACGCTTTAGACTTCTACACCTGACATTTGGCATAGTCCACAATCCTCCTCCAATTCAAGTAATTTCTTTCTATCTTTCTGCCGTAGCTTAGCCTGGAGTTAAAGTAGACCCTATATTCATCATCTCCCTTGTGTATATGAGGGCACATATAAAGCACAAATGAATCACCAGTCTTTTTCCACCCCAAATGTCCATCACATCGATGTTTTTAAAAACCATGGTTCATCATCTTTGTCCCTGTTGGGCTTTCTGCTGCCCCTTAAAGAGAGAAAGATGGGAGAGAAGCAGTCTGCCTAGCAACCGACTGTAGCAACTCCCATTGTACAACAGTTAAAGGTTCCTCAGTGTCCCCGGTCTGCAGGACACGTCGCAAACCTTGTTGGCAAATTAAACACTCCACATACCTTCAGCAAGTCCGGGCTTTGAACATTTTTAGCAACTACTTCCAGATATGAAGCAGAACAAATAAATTACACAGACAGGTTCCCTAAATAACCGCCCCGTTCCCTATGTATTATTCTTGCTCCTGTCAAGAGCTTAAGACACTCCCTCACTTACACACTGCTGATACACAGAGAAAACATGCTGAATTCGGCACGTATGTGAAAACCGTTTCCTCAGGCAAGTGATTATGGTCTCTGTTGCTTCTCTTGAGTGGTAATGGAGTCCCTAATTGCTCTCCTGACTGATTATGCTGTTCCTGGTGTTTCATTTTCAAAGTACTTAAAGTTCAGGTAAATCACGCTTACCACATGACCTCTCCTATTTTATGACTCTTTTTGCCATGGAAAGGCAAAGTCATCTATGTTTCCTTTGTGCTGTTTATTTTTACATTAGCTACAGATTTCTAAGTGGAAAAGCACAAGAAAAAATTATTGTGAAGCTATGATATTATTGTTAAATTAATCTTTTGTGCAAGTTCTTTGCTGGTTAGCGACATTCATAAACATGTGTTTACAATTAAGCCTGCGCTTAAAAGCTTTGTGAAAATGAAGGCCTAATGCTAGTCAGCCTTCGGACATTCATTCGACTTGCTAAAATTACTTACAGTATTCTGGTGAAATCTTGATTTCCTTCTGGGTTTCTTCTTCCTGCTCTGGAAAATGTGTGTCTGTTTACAACATCTGTTGCTATAAACTCCCTGGTAAACAACCTGGCAAAGTATTCGTATACACACAAATCCCTGGTGCTCTCTCTCAAATGCATTGGTATAATTTCTCAAACAACAGATACAAATCCTAGAGAGTGTTCGTTGCTTCAGATAAGATTTTGGCAGATGTACAGAGAGGCAATTTATTCAACTGTTCTTCCTGTACAGAAAAATCCTAAGGCATTTAATAATAAATAACAAAATTTTAATAATTTTGCATGGCCCTGAAAGAGGAAATATTATCCTAGTTCATTGTTCTAAACTTCTACTGAAAAGATGATCCCTCTCTGATAAATCCTGGGGTCTTAGAGAGTGATTTACACACAACCCTATTAAATATCTGTATAGTCTTCTTGACATAATGTATGCTATATTTATTAAAAGTTTTTTATTTGAGCTTGAACTGCATGTAAATCTGGAGCATGCCATTTAGGCTAATACGTACGCTACAACATCTCAGCCTGCCCTCTCCAGAAACATTTGTTTCATTTCTAAAACATTGCAGACATTCCTGTACTAAGTTCACTGGAGAGCTCTCCACTTGCAGTGGTACAGGTCACAGGGAATCTGGCTCTGTTTGTGGTCATGTACGAAATCCTTCCCCAGCCAGAACTTCACAGTGAACTCTGATGTGTAGATGATGCAAGAAGTGAGAGCAACTCGTTCCAGTGGTAGCCACCAGTCTTGGGTGGATGCTGGTTGCTACCACCAGGGTGTGGATGCTTGCCACCCCCTCTTGTACATCATTTATCAGCAGACTTGGACAATTCCACAGATTTTTTGCCCAGGGGAGGATGGCTTTGAAAGCCCAATGAGACACAGAAGTATTGCTACAACCCCAGAGTCCACATATGCCTTCCTGATCAACTTCCAACACAAAGACCCCACATAAGGAGCGGACGGAGCAGGAGGAATTTGTGAAGGGGCAGGAGCAGGATGGGGAAGCTACGAGCTCCTGGCTTTGCGATGCTGCAGCAGATCTGAGGCTAAAGGTCTACCATAACTGTCTCCTGACACAGGTGAGAAGTCTGAAGTACACGATCACCCCTCTGTGAAGAAGATAATCTGTCTGGGGCACAGCCATCCCCTGGCTATGTTTATTCAGCATCTGGCACAATGAGGTAGAGACACTAATATAAACCCTGTAAATATAAAATAAATAAGAGCTTTAAAGAAGCAACAGACATTGTCACAGGAGTTAAAATTTCCTTTTTTTTTTTTTTCCCCAGTTGCAATTTTTTAACAACTTCTAATCATTATTGCAGTGTGTTATCTCTTATACCCAACTGAGGAATAAAACGCAATTCATGATACAAGACAGGGAACAAGCAACAGCAAGGAGTATTGGAATACAAAAAGGTATACACTTAGGCCTGGAGCTAAGTGACTAAATTCAGAGTCCAGGGATTTTTTTTAAATCCTAAAGACCTGGTGACATTCATTTGAGGGTAAGCATCTAAATCCCTTTAAAAATCCCTTTGAAATTTTTAATCATTACCCCGTTTTACAGCTGGGAAACACGAGACAGTGATTTTCACATAAGGTAAGGTAATAATTTCACTGTTCAATCTTTGCACTTGGTCTTAAAAATTCTTATATATTTATTCCTTATTCAAAATTACAACAATTTTTCTCGAATCTGTAGACCATATGAAATCTCTTCTTTGTCACTTTCTGAAGTGATGAAAATGACATCCACACTCATTGTCTAATTAAACTGTTCATCTACCTTCTTTTTGGGTCCCCAGTTGCAAGCAGCAAAATGACAATACACATTTTAAATTATATATTTGTCAAAATTTAAAATTTTCAGTCATTTTTTAGTTCCTGTTATTAACTGTACTAGATTTCAGCCAACTCCTGTGCTGACAACATTTGAAAACAAGAACAGAAATGTATCTTACACTGTAACACAAACAGCAAAAAAACTACACGTCACATCAACATGGAAGCAAAGAGAAAATAGATTTGCTGCAAAAATGTTGTGCTTTCATGCAGAATTTTAATGTTACTTAGCAACAAATTTCCCTGAAAAAATATACAAGAAACAGAAAGATTAATGCTCTGTTACTTGCGTTAAAGCACATCCAAGCTGTTTCAGTCCAAACAGAAATAGCATACCTCGGAAAGTTAATGACCCATTCACTTATTTTTCTGTAAGCAATAAAAGACCAGCGCACATGTAGTGTAGGTTGCCACTGAGTCATCAGCAACTTTTGCTTCAGCAAAAGAGGTTTGACTACCGTTTATACAGAAGCTAGAGAGTAGCTGCTGGCTAATATGAAGAAATTCTCTGAACTTTAACATGGATTCATAGCGGGGTTTTAGTGATACACAACACAAAAGCTGATGTTTTCATGTACATTCGGTACATGTGGCATTCATTTATTCTGAGACGATCCATTTCCTTATCATTACAAGAAACAATAAAAAGAGCAGCCAAAGACAAAATGACAGGGAACTTGGTACTCTCAAATGAACAGATACCATATGTGTATCATATACACCAAACTGAATTTAGTTCTGAAACACAACTCATTTTTTCATAAACCCGCATTCCAGTTGTATATAAATTTTTGCTTCTACGCAACATTTCTGTTCTTAACTACCTGGCATCACTGTACTACTGAAGTTAAAGGGTAAAAGCACAGTAGGAGCTTGTTTTTCAATGTGTTATCGAATTTCTCAAATCTAACATGTATGCAGCACTACCCCATCTACTCTTACACTAACGTTAGTGTGCTGTACAGGCTGTGACCAAAGATCTGATCCTGTTCCTCATTATTCACATGAAGCAGTATATTTTCCAGTGGCTCTACAACAAGAAGTTAACTATGCATCAAAATTTTGTGTAACAAGTCCAATGATTTTAAAAGAACAGGTTCTTGATAAATAGGCAGTCTGGTGAGGTCTACAGACTCACTGAAGCATGAAGACTTTTGTTTGGACCAGCTCCAGAGGTGAGCATCAGCCCAGAAGGATACGGAAGGGCTCAAACCCGGCATAGTGACCAACCTGCCTCTAATCCGATGGGGTTCAGTTTATTGCACAGTGTGCCAAAACCGCTCTGCCGGTCTAAGATCAAAGGTGTGGATTCAGATACGTTTGTGCTTTCAGGTTTTGAAGACCCCAAGGTCTTTGTTCTCAGCCCACCAGCAATTTCTACAGTTGTTTTGTACATTTTTTTAACTTGTGCTGTTGGGAGTATGTTACAGAAGGAAAGAAAATACTTTCAGGAAAAAGGAAAGTTTCAAACACAGAATGGCACCGCAAACATGTCATGTCACGTTAGCTACAACACAAATGCCTCTCGGTACAATAGACCCTAAGTTTGTTTTTCCTCTGGCTCCATTTTGATGACTTTCTGTGTAACCTGTGGATATCACTGATCTCTATCCTGTTTAAACTTGAGTACTAAAATGTCACTCTTTCTATCCCCTAGTCAGAACAATAAAAGGGAGGATGACGTTTCTGCAGCAACAAGTTTTCCATCCCAGTGAGCAATTAGGCATCAGGACTTGTACTTCTTTCAGTATAAAAACTGTCTAACTTTCAGCAGCTAAACTCAAAGTTAATGTGGAAAGTGACCCGTAAGATTTCTCCAGCCAGTGGGTAGCACTCTTACAGAGCAATGTTTTTCCTTGCCAAAACAACAGAGCCGAACAAAAGTAGGACTCAGAGGATATAAAAAGCTAGAAATCAAAAAACCTTGGGTGTTCAGGGGTAAATCACAGCACGGGTTAACAGCAGAGGCACCTCTTGGCTCTGCCCCCGCTGCAGAGAGTGGAAGCCTTGCTGTTGACTTGGTGCAGGACCAGATCCTGCAGCGGGAGGGACGGACGGACTGGTTCTACCTTTCTGTCTGCAGCAGCTGCCTGCACACAGCGGGGGACACAAGCTACATCCTTTGCAGGCTGGCAGGGCTGGGGTCCCCAGGGGCTCCTTCCTTGGACTAGGAACATGTCTGGAACTCGCCATACATGTCCAAGCCTCTCCTTCCTCCCCCAGTGATGCTCTCCCTAACCTGCACACCAAGCCATGATATTTTCAGCTGCTAGGACTGTGGCAGTTTATCACCAAGGCTAACCAGAGGTATGCATAAATACTAAGGGCTTAAAATGCACAAAAGTGGTTCCATAATAGCATTTCATTCCTACTTTTCCATCTCTCCAGGAAGGTTTAAAAAGTTATAGCTGTTCAGAAACATGTCATGAATTTAAGTTGAAATGACAGCATAGGTTACCTGGGCAAATAAGAGAAATGATTGCAATTTTTTATAGGACAATCTGCAAGATTTCTGAATTAATTGACAGCATAGTAAGACCAGGTCAAAAAAACTGAAGGGAAAGAAGTTTCAATTAAATCATTTTTAATGAGGTGCTACAGTGATTCAGCTATATGAAAGACCACACGGTTTGTCAAGGACCTATAGCACAGCTGGATAGCAAAGTTACAGGGAAATGCAGGGTCTCAATTACATATCCCAGTAGACACTCGCTGTCTAGAGATACTATCCATCTCAAAACTATGCTTTTTTTATAGATAATGTAAGCTATTTGTTTTCAAAATAGAGCATTTTCATTTGAGGGTATTTTCTCCCAAACTGGAATAGAACAAAGGTTGAAATAACAGAATACAAAAGCTCTATTTTATTCTCAGCTCTCCCTTAAAGTGTGCTCAGTACTGCTGAAAATCTTTCCGCTTCCCTAAATGTTGGCCTAATACCTAATATCAGATAAATATTAAGAAATAAGAAGCTCCAACTAAGGCAAACCCAGTCTTTAATTACCAATTAACTGTCTACCAAATTATATCACAATCAAAGTCATGGTTTTCCCCTCTAATTTATTTAATGCTTTATTTAATGGCCTCTTTTTAGGATGTAAGAAACAAAAGTGTCATGCAGACNCATCTCAGCTTAAAAAAAAACAACTTCCTTTTTTTTTTTTTTTTTTTTTTATTTCATTATGTCACTCAGTTTTGCGTAATTATTGTTCCCCTTTTGACTACATTTCTTTCAGGGGGAGAAAAATTACTTTTGCTCAACTCTCTCTTCAAGACTTTGACTTGAATGCAAACATGAGTGATCTACCAGGACCACCAGAACAGTACCACCGCAACTCTAAGATAGCTAAACAAATGCTAGAGGACAACCCCCATTCCCACCCATTCATTTGGTGTTTATTTTCTGTAATAGTAAATGTTTAAACTAGATTGGGAAGAAAGGAAGCATTAGTGATATTCAACAAACAAATGTAGATACAGAACATCTAAAGCAACACTGTAACTGAGAGCCTTGATAAGCCACACGTATTAATCTTCACTGACAATATAAAACTTCCTATCTCAGCAAGGATGGAATGTTATCATGGAAAGCAGAGATAGCAGCAATATCAAGCGGCTAAAATTTCTACATATGCAAAGAATTTCCTCAAGAAAAGTTTCAGACAAGTATTTATCACTTCAAGACATTATCGTGCAGGCAGTATTACATCTTCAGGGGACTAGAGGAAAGCTACTTGCTCATGGCACTTGTCCTTTTTTCACTACGAGATAATTTCCCAGCAATGTCTTTTCCTAGGAGCCATTCACATGAATTGCACAGTATTCTGCTTTCACAGTGAGGGCACGTTTACAGATCGTTTGCATGAGAAAGTTAATTCCTAATAAAGTGTGTGCGCCCAGCCTACACTCATCATCAAAGTGCCTTTCAGTGAATCAAGAATGACTGATAACTGCAGAGGACAACTCCCAGTACCTCTTTTACACCAAGCTTAGCAGGAAGTGAGTTGCCTTCTGGAGACACTTACTGCTGCTGATGAATGCACAGAGGGGGCACCCAACCTGTAGGCGATCAAATTTGGGTGAGATGGAAAACCCAGCAGCGCGGCTCCGTGCAGTGGGGGCTCTGTGAGGACTTCAGGTGTGCCCTGCTGAGCCAGGACAAGGAGAGCTTAGACACCAGCGTTTTCTTAGGCATTCTGGTTCTTACACCCTTTTCTCAACAGATCAACTAGTCCTGCTAGAATTTCCTGCGGTGCTGTAAGCCTACTTTTCCGCAGTCACATTTGTCCTTTTGTTCCAGGGGCTCAACTTGGCACACAGCACCAGTTCCTCTGCCCATCTGATTAGATCGAATTACATGCTTTTACTACTCCTACAAGCTAATGCAGCAGACCTACAATTAAGTGTGGGATGGTTTAGGGTCTAAATAGAACTAATGTCTGGCCCTAGCAAATGCCCCAGCTTCTATTTTTTTTTTTTTTTCCCCTCCTCCTTTAAATGGATATTTTTTTAGGCTGTTTTCCAAAAGTTAAGCCCCTGAAACAAGTCAGAACAATGAACCCACTCACCCTATTCACAATTATTGTTGCTCCCAAGCTGTCTTTAGTATCTCTGACAAATTACTCGCCATACAATATTGCCCTTGTAAGGGAAGAATGAGCTGGAAGCAGCAACGTGATGTCATTCAACCTTGTATAATATCAGCATTTAGAGGAAATACATTTGTTAGTGTGACCATGGGCATAGGCTAAACACTGCAGCCTTATTTTTCTCCGCCTTGAGAACGGAATACAAGAAAATATTATATGGGAAGAAAAAAAACCCCAAAACCCCCAACCAATCCTACAAGCTCCTCCTTCCCTGGCAGGAAAGCAAGAAATACCAGAGGTGTTAGAAGCCCTCTGGCACTGCAATTCCTGAAATTATGACAGAGCCTTCGAATTTGTTCTGGCTAGTTAGTCTGAAAACTTCCTAGAGGGAAACAGATAAATGGATAACAACATGATTATTGCCCACAGGCCCCATATAGAAAAGGAGTGTAATTTCAGTGCACTGATATGATTACATTTAATTTGCTTGCTATAGGTTGCAGCATGCCGTGTGCTGAGGAGGACAATCAGATAACCCTCTGAACGGTACTCATGGAATTTGGGAGCTTTTGGCACCAGCACTGAAATAAGATTAATGGCAACGTGCTCCACTTTGCCTTGAAGTAAGTTTGCACCTTGTTTCACTAGATATTGTTGTTCCAAACATCATTATTAAAAAAAA